>JAQPZY010001402.1:0-92500 GCA_029931535.1 Margaritifera margaritifera | reverse complement strand
AGTACCTGATTACTTAAACGTGAAGTTTGCAATCTGATTGTAAAATTGGCTTGTTTCCTCTGAAGTTAAGAAAAGAAATTACAAAGAGTGTTTAACAGTTTTGAAGTATTTCTTGTTTATATATATATATATATATATATATATATATATATATATATATATATATATATATATATATATATATATGTGTGTGTGTGTGTGTGTGTGTGTGTGTGTGTGTGTGTGTGTGTTCATAATATCTGTTGAAGACATTTGTATGAAAATATTCTATTATGTAAAAATTAATTTTAATTAAACCGTTCCTGACAAACAGTCATATTTACTAACTGTAATATTTATCTCCTATTAGATAAGTATTTGTCTTTTCAATTAAATGTCTGCACGAAATTGATATTGGTAATAAGAAGCAAATTTGGGGTATGCAAGAATATTGTGTTTTCTTTCTGTATCTTTAGGTAAACAAAATGTTATTCAATGCGCACAAATTTGTGACCCTTACCTTATAACTAATGTTCTCCTTTCACGTGTTCCTAATTCTATAGCCATCTGAAACGTGAGTTACGTATCGTAGTAGTAGTAGTAGTTATTGTTATCGCTGTTGTGTCTTAATAATAATAATAATAATAATAATAATAATAATAATAATAAAGATGATGATGATGATGACGTAATAGACATAGGACTCTAAATCTTTAATAGGATGGGTTGGGAGGGTGGTTTTCCATGTCGTACATTAGATATGTTGTTAATGTCAATGATTATATACTGCTGAAAGAGTGAATTTGAACATTGTAACGTGATTGAAAGGTAGAGATAGTAACTTACCCTGTTATTTGTATGCACTGGTTCATATTATGTGTCGAATGTAATCGCTGGTCATGTGGATAGCAACTGCACTGTCATCAAGTTAGATCTTCCACGTCATTAAATACTCATAGAATCTTACTTCATATGAATTTATCACACCCAATAATATGTTTATCACACCTAATTTCCCTTACTAAGCTTGATGACTTCATCAGGTGACACTACAAAAATATGCTTGCAGCCATGATGGCTGACACTAGATCACATGACCAATTCACATACTAAATTCATCTAATTTCACATTTTTAAAAATGAAATTTTACTTGTTCATTTTAAATGCTGGCCTTCGTTTATAAAAGTATGAGTATGTTTTAAACTTTTAATATTGTATTTTTCATTTTTATGCTAGTCAATGTATTTTCAATGTTGTCAGTGTTCACTGGTACTTGTTTACTCTTCAACCTATGCCTAGCGACCTTGGTTGTGACTTAAAAGGCTTTGATGTTTGATGGACAAGACATAATACAAAATGTTTATTTAATTGCTACTGACTGAGTGTAAACAGCCAAGTAAAGCTAATTAAATCATAATGTAACTCCCAGTTTGTGTCACTGGGTGATGATACAAATCAACTTTCAGATTTCTACTTACACTACTTAAAATATTAAGATTAAAATAATAAACAAATATCCCCCTCCGGCCCCACACAAAGTGTCATATTAAAGTTTCAACACTATTGGTCACACCTACAGACCCGCCTCAATCATATCCCAGAGTTTCATGTCTCTATCTCCAACGGTGTAGGAGATACACTACATTATTAATGGATGGATTGGTGGATGGTGGACAGACAGATAGGCACAAAGATATAATATCCCCTTATTTTCAAAATGAGCCGGGATAAAAGTTAGTGTTAAGTCTTTTGGGACTTATTTAAACATTATACATGTCAAAGATAATTATGATAAGATTTCAAATACTATCAATTATCAGCCAAATATTTCGCATCTGTGTAAAATCAATATGAACTGGAAAAAGCTAACAGGTCATGAGGTCACGCTTAGGGGTGCATAATTCAATTAAGGTTATATTGTTTCAAGAATATCTTCGACGTTTATGATAGTTAGAAGAAGAGGGAGACAATAATAACTTGAATGGATTAAATTTTGATCCAATATCGGCATGTGTTTGATTGCCCATCAAATTACAATCAATTAGACAAAACTGTGGAACATAAGGCGGCTTGCGAAGCCAGTTGTCAAAATGTAATTGGACAAACTTTGTGTTTTATTGACGATCAATTTGCTTCATTTGGCGAAACGTTTACAAATTCGGAATCAATTATAACTTGATCGGATTAACTTGTGATCGGCGTTTGTTTGATTGCGCATCAAATTATACTCAATTAGACAAAACTGTAGAAAATATGGTGGCTCACGAAGTAAGTTGTCCAAGGTAAGTGGACAAACTTTAATTGTGTTTTATTGGCGATTGATTTGGTTCAAACGGCAAAACGTTTAACAACTTGGTGTTTTAATTAATGCATCATTCAGTAAAAATGTACCGGATATTACGCTCAGTGAATACATCTGGACTTTGAAATCACAATGGCACAAAGAAGTATTTGCCACTGAGGGCAGTTCCAATCTTCAAAAAAGTGCCCTAAACTTGAATGCAGAAAGGGTTGTTGCCAAGTTTGTAAAGAGTGAAAATAGGAGTAAATAATTAACTGACATGTTCTGTTCACAGATTACTTCAGAGTATACAATTACAAAGTCACCAATTGTGATGTTCATCCTTGATATTGGATTCAAAGAACTTTCATAGTTGTATGGGTATATATTTGCATTTTAAAATGATTTGAGGAATTAAAATAGAAAATGTTGAAAGTTAAAAATAAAATAAAGTATAAAATAATCCTTTTTCTGTTTTAATTTACCAAATATACATACAGTCATATATAATTAGAAAAAGAAACACTTACACAAAAATCAGTAATGACCATGTCAGTCTCACTGTCAGCTTGTCTGTCTCTTACAAAATACTTTACAAGTGTTTCTCTTTATTCAACATGAGACAAGAAATCTTAGACATCAGTTTGCTCCACAAATAACAAACAATCACAGCTATGAGTTCAAGACTGTCAAAAACAAATGACTCTTGAGATGTCAGTTTTGACTCTTGAGGTTTAGGGGTCAAGGGTCAAATGACTCATCAGTTTTGAAATCTTTTGAGAACCCTGGGATACTTCATTTAAATACGCTATATTTATCAAGTTATACATCTGGTAATACGCCATCATTCCACGTAGGCCTAAACATACATACACAAAAGGTACAATCATATCTTTAACGCAATTAAACATGAAATAATCCACAACTTTAAACTGACGAACATGCCCAGTTATAACTATTCACAAATGTTCAAACAGGTTATTCACATTTCTTTATGATGCAAAAAGAAGACGCAATTATTAATGCAAAATGACTTTGTATGTTACTGCAAAACATTCACAACTTTTGCATCGACATACAATCTGGTTTCGTGACAAGTACATCTAAATCATTTCAATTCATACCTGTCTTAAAAATATATATTCATTTTTCAAGGAAAGTTAAAATAAGAGCAACAATTGTCGAAACTGCATTAACTATCCTCACTATCAACTACTAATGTTGCATATTAGTCACTAGATAATTGATGTTTTAAATTATTCATCGGAAATGTACATGATCTTTTTAAATACCTAAAATATCGGAATTACTTACTAATTTAGAAGAAAGAGTCTAGCTTCAAGACTTTAAAAGGTACTCCAAGATGGCAGGTAAATGTACCCCAAGATGGCAGGTAAATGTTTGCTTCACCTACTTCAAGTTCACACAGAAAGTACGAGATGAACATCTCGAGATTCTATCTTAAGAAATGACTCTCCGCAATATAAGTGTGACGTTTGCTCTAAAAATACATCAACAAGAAAATTTGCTGAAAAAACGTACATCAAGGTAATGTGTGATAATATATATATATATATATATATATATATATATATATATATATATATATATATATATATATATATATATATATATAGACTGTCGCTACAAAGACATTTTTATGAGTGAAAGCAGTATTTGTATGTAATACATTTACTGTGGTTTCACTAATTTTCGTGGGTACCAATTTTCGTGGGTATCGTTGTTGCCCCGAACCACCAATTAAAAGACCCAGGGAAAAATTAGCCACAGGGAATGATGTTTGTTAAATGTAAAAATATCTACTTCTGACGTCGGTGTATACGGTGAACTTGGAAGAATCCCACTTAAATACTTAAGGTTGGTTAAGCTAATTAAGTATTGATTTAGGATTAATAATTCTGCAAATATTGTACATAGTACTGCATATATTGCGTTATATATTGAACAGGAATCAAATAATATTATCAATTGGGGTACATGCCTAAAAGATACTTTAAACAGATTTGGTTTCGGTGAAGTGTGGATGTTCCCTGATTCTGTGAATAGCTCCAAGATTATTCCAATTTTTAAATAAAGGGTTACAGACGCTTTCCTATAAGCTGTAATAACAAATTACAAATTCTGTCTTTATATAAACGTATCAAAACTGACTTCGATGTGAAGAGTATTTTAAATTCTTGTGTAACCATAAACATTCTAAAATCACAGTCCCCTGTGAAACGTTATAAATAATCTTTACTGTATGAAGTTTTCGAAGCAACTGCAGAACTCCAATCGGATTGAAATATGTCTTTTAGTCTTTTGTTAAAAAGCCGAAAAAAAAGGAGGATATCTGGACTGAACTTGGGTAATACCAAACTTTTATAAAGCCTGAGATCAGTGGTATATCTTTCTCACACCAGAAACCCAGTATTAATTGATATATTTTGCGAAGATAGCAAGATAGCGTGTGCGAACACTTTCCTTTCACAAGTGAAATGTGAAGATTAAAAGAAAAAAGCAACCCAAGAAATTGGAAACAAATGGTTTTAAAAAGTTCAAATGAACTTTCAGTAATTAGGAGAGGGAATTGGAACTACTTGGTCCATAAACTTCTCTCTAACTGATTATCTTGGGTTTACCGTGAAGTATTCGGAATTTTTTCTGGCATTATTGAAAGTTATACTTTTATGTGAACATTTGGGGAAAAAGTAATACTTAAAAAGTAATGCACAGACTTGCTTCCTCTTTCATAACACATGGATTGCACGTTTTCAGATGTATCAGTGTTAGCACGAGTTTTCAATCTCTATGATAAGTGCTTCGTGCAAGCATTTGAAAACCTACACGAAGATTCAATGTTTTTCATAATGTACACATATGCTGACGAGATATATCGCAACTATTCCATTTGGAACCTAGTAAAAGTCTTTCCATTTTCAACTTGCACGGCAGTGTGCACACATTTAGATAAGAAAAGACAAGGCGATGAATATGAACACAACAGAATAGAACAGAACCTTTGTTTTGGTATTGAAATCTCAGGCCACACGCAGGCGGCATATGAGAGCAACGTAATGCTTATATATGTTAGGTAGTAGAGTGTGTAGAGAGTAGTTATTAACGTTTTAGGGTACAAAATGGGATGTTTCATTTCTATGCTTACCAGTCTGATTAATATTGAGAACTCCTTCATAACGCTTTACCTCGTGACACCATTCATTCCAATCTTAGCTGAAGTCATCGACTGGGATTTTTAGCTCTAATAATAGCCACGGAATTTTGCAGATATTATGGGAGGATTCACTGTACTAATAATACGTATACATGGGAACCCGTCTAGTAATAGGTGAATATGTATATGTGTTTGGAGGTCCATGCTTGGTTGATAATGAAAAGTACAATTTTAGTGAAAAGAATATTTTAAGAGCTTATCCTATTTGTAACTGAAAAATGAGAGACTATGTTTTATTGATGGAATTTCATTCTTTTTACAGACTCCACTTTTAGAACACTGGTTGCTGAAATTAGCAACTGATTCTTGAGGCGTAGAATAGAAAACAAGTGCTTCAAACACATGCCGATCAAAAAAATTCCGCGGGACATATGGTTATCTCCATACTGAAGATTGCATCAAGTGTGGGTCTATACTGAGAAATATAGCTTTGATCATGATATTTTTCAGAAATTTAAAGTTATCGAATTTTTAATATTATGGTGTTTCCGTAGGTTTTACTATGGAGGCTGAATTAGTACATGAGTCATATATCTACAACCAAAGGTGTGATTTTGATATTTGTGATTGGATAAATGGTTAGGCCTAAATCACTACTCATGTATTGTAGTTATTTTGGTTCAGCTGAATTCTAAACATAAATCCGCTTTGTTTTAAAATAAGAAACGATGTCACCAACACATCCGGATAACAATTAAACGAAGAATGAATTTTCTGGTCACAGCTTCATAACTTAATTTGGCTTACGGATGTACATCACATGAATATGCTCGGAAGGGAAAAGATTAACTGATGTGTGCATGACACTGGCATATATTTTTGCGTAAAATATTTATCGGACATGACGTACCATGTATGCAAAAACCTTACTCCTGTATGTAACATAGTATGTAACACTTTTATAATAAAATGACTTATAACATTGAAATTAAAAGTTTGAAAAAGTATGTCAGTTTATATTATAATATTTGAAACGTAAACGGAATTTATCTAAATATATTTTAATGGACACATTACATATTGATTCCTCTTGAAACTGATTTTTTAATGGAGTATTCAAGTTGTGTAATCTTGGTGTTTGCAATATAGCATGGCATTTATAATTCTATTGTTTTTCTTTTATCATATACCGCGTATTATGTAGATCTAGCCTTATCAAAATTTTCAAAAGCCTGCGGTTCTAAAATTGACGGTTTTTAATTGATAGAAATGTGAGGATTAAACTGTTTTAAGTATTACTGCTGAGTTCACCAGTAAGGTTGGTTCAGTAGCAAAACTCTCGAGTTCCCAGTATAGTGCACAATAACAGAACACAAGTTTAGTAAAATTTGAAAGTGATAAATGAGCTTCAACTTACACGTATGTTTCATGAAAGATGGAGGTTATTTAAATCTTAACTTAAAAAACAGACTTAGAATTTACAATTTGTATTCACTTTAAGAAAAACTCCAACAAATAAATTGCGATACAGGAGATGATATCAGAAAGATCTGGCATTCGATGATGATCGTCATCATTAGCATCTAAAGAAGAAGCGCAACAACAACAACAACAACAACAACAACAACTATTATTCTTCTTATTATTATTGTTGTTGTTATTTAGGTGTATATAAGATCGGACATACATAATCGGCAGATAAACATTATCTCCTTTGCTTTGCATAGTCACTGGCGCTATATTACAAACAATTAACTTTAAAAGCCGTCACTTCAGCCAGGTGTAAAGACTACTGATTAGCCTGTTGTTCACTGTATGCCAGTTGGAGTTTCGGTGTTTGATTGACCTCATGCGTGGCCCTAGGCTATTTACTGACTGTTGACCGACCTCATAACTCACATACCCACCTTGATCAGACATCGAGAATTGCAGTTGCATTGAACTTGAAAGGAACCTACGTGGAATACGGATAAGGAAATCAGAGTGAGTGTTTGTATTTTGATATAAATCTACATATATTTAAGCCTTGTAGCACGACCAGTATTTAGTGTAGCCATACGTTTTCTCCCTTTTGTTTAGCAAACAAACAAAAAAAAAAAACCCCAACAACATAAAATAAAAATAAAAACAACATAAAAATAAAAAAAACAACAACATAAAATAAAAAAAAAACAACAACAGCAAAAAAAACAAAAAACAAATGGAAAATAGAAAAGTACAAGCAAGTGTAGCCATACGTTTTTTCCCTTTTGTTTACCAAAAAAAACAAAAAAAAAAAAAAAAAAAAAACAACAAGATAAAAAAACAACAAGTTAAAATATAAAAAAAAAAAAAACAAAAAAAAAAAAACAAATGGAATATAGAAAAGTACAAGCAAGGGAGTGCATCCTCCACCGTATCAATAGCATCAACAAGTTCATGTTAGGCTGGTCAGCAAGGCTGGATTCAGGCTGTGTGTGTGCGAGAGATGGGGGTGGGGTGGGGGGCACTTTAGATAGGGGGGCACTTGTCGATCTACAAATACGCCCTGAAAGCAGTCTTTACACTGTCCCTTATATGTGTACAATTATTAAAGCTATATTAGGCTAAGTATTATATGGTTTAGACCTATACATGGTTTATTTAAACACATGTAATTTTATCCACCACAACTAGGGGGCACAATAATTGGGGAGGGGGGGCGGGGCACGCGCCCCCTGTTCCCCCCTCTCTTAATCCGGCCCTGCTGGTCAGATTATCTGGATAATCTATAGCATGACCCCCATACTTAGACCATCATTACCCACCTCTCCTAAGAATAAAGTATCTCAAAGGATGTAAGGTCTCCCTTGCAGGTCTCACGATACGAATTCAGCCCCAATAGTAAACCTATGGAAACACTGTGATATTTAAAATTCAATAACTTTAGATTTCTGAATGCTCATGATCAAACCTATATTTATCAGTATAGACATATCCTTGATGCACAAAATAGTTTCATCTTGCAAGTTTTTACAATTTCAGTAAGAACGTGAAGACAAATATATATGATCTGTAGTTGAATAACCTGGCCTGAATCAGGCTTGGTTTTCTTTTAGAATATTGTGAAAATCTAAAATCTACTGAAGTCTTTTTATAAGTACAGATGTAACAAGTTTAATAAAGCAGCTGAAAATCGTGATAGGTCTATAATTATCAGTTGAACTTTCGTCCCCTTTTCCCTTATATATTGGTCTGATTATTCCTTCAAGTCAAGCGTCCGGAGTCACACCAGTTCCAAATATTATATTGATAAAAGAGACATATAAGGGCATTAGCATATTAGAAGTACATTTTATATATTCGTTTAATACATTATCATACGATGGTGTTTTGTTATTCTTAAGACTTTCAATACAATTAAGATTTTTGGACTCAGCAATTGCAGAATAAAGAATTTCATCATTGTCATCTATTGTAATATTTATATCATCTTCAAAATCAATTTTTTAAAATTTTCGTTGTCAGTATTCTAATTTTTTTTTTTGTAAATTCATAGAGTTCTTCGAGTTTAACATTTTTATCTTTCCACCCTTTCCTAGGTTATTTAGTATTTTCCAATAATCCCTTGGTTTTTTACTTTTCATTTTCCGCTTTTTTTATTTTTGCGTTAAACTGTTTTGCCTGTTTATGTAAACGGTTTTTTAGGTTCGGTTGTATATTTTACTTGCGTTCATAAGATTTGTCATATTTGTATGTGTTGGGTTATTGTTGTGTATATTTCTTGCTAAGTGATATTTTCTGCTGGCCTTTTGCCATTTGGCTACAAACCATCGTTTGTTATTTTTATTACAAATTTTATTGCTATTATTTATAACAAAACATTTTGCAGCAGAATCGTTAAATAATGATGAGGTCGATGAATATAGACTGTTGATATCATTCTTATTTATGTATTCTATAGTATTCTGTGCACCCCGAGTCTTTTTCACTATCTCTTCAAGTTTACCGGTATCAATATTTTTTTATAAAATCATCCTTTGCATTTTCTTGCCATTTTGTTTTTTGTGATGATGTTTTATTATCATCAAGTAAAATTTGCTTAGTTTTGTGGTAAAAACTAAAACTGGTAATTAATGATGAGTGACCATTAATAAAAATTGGGTCAAGTTCATGTATGCAGAAATTATTAACATATTTCAGAGCGTTGATAGAGACGATAGAATGGTCAATAACAGAAGTATTTTGGAAAGTTGTAGAACCAACAATCATATCGCCACTTCATCTTCCATTTAATATAAGAAGATTATTGTTTCTACATATGTCTATTAGTATTTTCCAAGTGTTATTAATTTCCTGATCATGAGTTACTCGTTTTTTTAGGCAATTTATATTCATCGAGAATTTTTGTGGTTCATTGAAAAACTGAGCGTAATTGGCACCAAAATCGAAGTGCTTGAGAAGGAACTCATCTGTTTTCAAATAATCGTTTATCTTATGAGTTCTGGCATTAAAGTCTCCTATTAAAAACACATATTTGTTCGAAGTACACCTGTTAGAAATTTCGGATGCGAACATGTCAATTTCATCTTTAGTATAAAACCTTGAATCTGATGGAGGAACATAAACGACCCTAAAATAAACGTCGTCGTCAGTTTGAAAACCAGTTTTCTCGACTTTAAACCAAAGTATGTAATCAGAGTCAGATTGAATGATACTTACTGATATGTATGATGTTTTTGTATTTAACTTTTGTCTATAGTTTTAAGTTGTATGGTTATTTGAAAATATATACTTAACTTGTGTCCATGCTTGTAAGTTGTGACATGTGTCAGGTAGGCCAGTATTTTCATAGGCATTTCGCAATTAGACTTTTGTGACAAATGTCAGGTAGGCCAGTATTGTTCCATTAGAATTACTTATATTGTGATGTGAATTAAGTCATGTAGGTATGTGTATTTAAATACAGATTTTGGTAAACAAATTCATTCCTGTTCTATAATTCCGGTTCTAAAGATCAGTCGGTAAGGAATCTGTTTTTAGTAATTACAGTTGTGTTGTTGAAATCAGATATAATTTGAGAGGAATTATTTATTTAAAATATTTATTGGAATTACTAAAGTACTCATTGACTTTTGGATTAATGCATGAATTTGGGATTATGCGAACTGATTCAAATACATTCTGGACTACATCTTTGTTGTACATCAGGAAAATGAAGGCTATTGGAATTCATTCCGAACATTCTATTATTTTGGACTTGTGATTAGGACATTTAGGATTATTTGGAATTTAAGTCACAAAATGTAAGTGTCTTTTGAATTTATACTCTAATTGTCTGGAAATAAATTGCTTTTTGATTTTACTTGATTTTATTGGTTTCACTTTATTTCTGTTACATATTTTAAGACCTAGAGTCGTAACACTGACAAAAACAAGAAATACAATTCTTTACAAAAACGCCCAACCCGCCGCATTTGCGGTAATATCTTTGTTTCGATTTTTAGACCAAAAAGTATATCCACGTAATTCAACTGTATCAAAACTGTGTAGCTTTGTTTCGCAAAAACAAAAAATACAAAATGTTTTGGGTGAGTTCACAAAACGGGGTAAAAAACAGTTTACGTTTAAGACTGCAGACATTTAATGATGCGTATTGAATAGCTTTATCTGAGAGACTTGATTTACCTGAGTTTAGGGTTTTATTAGATTTTGATATGGGGTTATCACTACAATCACAAATGTTTGTCAGGTAAATAATCCTGAAATTGTTGAACTAAATAAGTCCAGCATGCCACAAGCCACGGACAGTTAGGTACGATCTTTTTCACACATTTTCACGTGAGCCGCAATTATCCATTCAGCATGAATCGACTCGATTGATGAGGTTTTAAGGTGTATATGACCTATTTAGCATACAAGTTATGGAAATGAGGTTTTAAGGTGTCTGTGACCTATTTAGAATACAAGTTATGGAAATGAGATTTTAAGGTGTATATGACCTATTTAGCATACAAGTTATGGAAATGAGATTTTAAAGCGTCCATGACCTATTAGCCTACAAGTTATCGAAATGAGATTTTAAAGTGTTCATGACCTATTAGCATACAAGTTATGGAAATGATGTTTTAAGGTGTCTATGACTTATTTAGCATACAAGTTATGGAAATGAGATTTTAATGTGTCTAAGACCTATTTAGCATACAAGTTATGGAAATGAGGTTTTAAGGTGTCTATGACCTATTTAGCATACAAGTTATGGAAATGAGATTTTAAAGTGTCCATGACCTATTAGCCTACAAGTTATCGAAATGAGATTTTAAAGTGTTCATGACCTATTAGCATACAAGTTATGGAAATGATGTTTTAAGGTGTCTATGACTTATTTAGCATACAAGTTATGGAAATGAGATTTTAATGTGTCTAAGACCTATTTAGCATACAAGTTATGGAAATGAGGTTTTAAGGTGTCTATGACCTATTTAGCATACAAGTTATGGAAATGAGATTTTAAAGTGTCCATGACCGATTAGCGTACAAGTTATCGAAATGAGATTTTAAAGTGTCCTTGACCGATTAGCATGCAAGTTATGGAAATTATGTTTTAATGTGTCTAAGACCTATTTAGCATACAAGTTATGGAAATGAGGTTTTAAGGTTTCTATGACCTATTTAGCATACAAGTTATGGAAATGAGATTTTAAGGTGTCCATGACCTATTAGCATACAAGTTATGGAAATGAGATTTTAAGGTGTCTATGACCTATTAGCATACAAGTTATGGAAATGAGGTTTTAAAGTGTATATGACCTATTTAGCATACAAGTTATGGAAATGAGATTTTAAGGTGTATATGACCTATTTAGCATACAAGTTATGGAAATGAGGTTTTAAAGTGTCTATGACCTATTAGCATACAAGTTATGGAAATGAGATTTTAAGGTGTCTATGACCTTTTTAGCAAACAAGTTATGGAAATGAGATTTTAAGATGTCTATGACATATTTTGCAAGCGAGTTATGGAAATGAGATTTTAAGGTGTCCATGACCTATTCGCATACAAGTTATGGAAATGAGATTTTAAAGTGTCTATGACCTATTAGCATACAAGTTATGGAAATGAAATTTTAAAGTGTCCATGACCTATTAGCATACAAGTTATGGAAATGAGATTTTAAAGTGTCTATGACTTATTTAGCATACAAGTTATGGAAATGAAATTTTAAAGTGTCCATGTAGCATACAAATTATGGAAATGAGATTTTAAAGTGTCTATGACTTATTTAGCATACAAGTTATGGAAATGAAATTTTAAAGTGTCCATGACCTATTAGCATACAAGTTATGGAAATGAGGTTTTAAGGTGTCTATGACCTATTTAGCATACAAGTTATGGAAATTAGATTTTAAAGTGTCCATGACCTATTAGCATACAAGTTATGGAAATGAGGTTTTAAGGTGTCTATGACCTATTTAGCATACAAGTTATGGAAATTAGATTTTAATTCTTTTTTGTAGTCTTTAGCATACAAGTTCTGGAAATGAGATTTTAATTCTTCTTTGTAATCTTTATTTATTGCAAAGTCTACTGGCTGAAGTTGGTTTGTACATGAGACAGGCTCAAACAAAGGAGTGATTCCATTGCTTTTCACTTTAGTTAGCATCTTTGCACTTTTATGGGCTCTGAACACATCAAAATATCCATTAAAGGTCTATATACTTATATTTTGTTTCATACTCCATGTATATATGCATGTAGATATGTGTCCCTATGTGTGTGTGTCTCTCTATCTCCATATATGTATGTGAATATATATATGTATGTCAGTATATATATATATATATATATATATATATATATATATATATATATATACATGTGTGTATGTATGTGTAAGTGCATATGTATACGTATATATATGCATGTGTATATGTATGTATGTATATATATATATATATATATATATATATATATATATATTTATGGGTGTCTGTTTGTGTGTGTGTGCATTCGTATGGGTATATATATATATATATATATATATATATATATATATATATATATATATATATATATGTATAATGTGTAAGTGTATATATGCATGTATGAGTGTGCATGGAAATGTGGGTACGTATACGTAAGTATATATCTTTAGTATTGATTGACTATTTGTACATACTATAGATTTGTTTTACTGTACGTATCAAACGTGCCACCATCAGTTTCTGTAACAAACTTAAATCTGTATGTATATACTTGCTGATGGTCAATCGGCTTCAAGGAAATAAAGATCATATCATCAAAAGTTGACACTGCTTGCTAATTGCATTGGGAAATAGGCAGCTGGTCTCGTGTTTGTTTTACACGTAGAATGTTGACATTATCCAAACCGTCGGGGAATTAAGTTGAATTTTGTCACTTTGAAGCCAATGTGTTAACGCCACGATCGCCAGAAAGTAATTGATGGTGCAACTTTATGGACAGTGTTTCAAGGAAGAGAGAGTATATACATAATAACACTTTAGCTCAGTGCTGTTGGCTGCGTCAGTTACGTTTGATGTTGAGTGTAAGTGACTGATCTTGACAGGTGTTTGATTTGTGCTCATACAGGTTGTAGTATTGTCTCATTGAAGCGACCGCCGTTAGTTGTCGGCATGGTTTGTTCTTTTGTATTCTTCATTTTGGGCATTTGTAGAGGTTAATCTGTGAAATTAAAATACCGGCATATACTCAAACTATGACAGGCAAAACCACGAAAATTGAGACCCACGAAAATAGCGATACTATAGCATATAGGAAAAAGACGAAAAATATGAAGGTAGGAGATAACGTGTAGGGGAAAAAAAGGTGAAAGTAGGCCATGGCTTATCGTCAAAGGGAGGAGGGGCCATACCTATAAAGTGGGCCCCCATCTCACCTTCACGTTTGTATCGACGTAAATGGCCGAATGGCCGCACGCGTTGTTAATCCAATGAACGAACGAACGAACCTTGACATGTAAGACGAAGATGGTGTCCCAAAAAATAATAATAGAGGCTGGAAAATCGTATGGAGCCGTTAGCAGACAAAGAAACAACGATGTTGTAAACAAGTTAAATAAACAAATAAATAAACATCCACTCAGAACAAAGAGAAGAAAACGAAGACGCAGGGAGAGAATACATGTGCAGGAAAATAATACAGGGAAAGAAGACACCTGGAAAGACGAACACGCAGAGAAAGAAGTTAAAGTCGAAAGAAAAAAAACGGAGAAAAGAAGAAGACGACGGAGGAAGAGGAAAAGTAGAAAACTGATGGGAAAAAGACGACGAAGGAAAGGAGAGAAAAGAAGACGAAAACACAGGGAAGAAGCAACAGGATGAAATAACTGAAAAAAGTAATAAATAGGGCCGATACAATGAAATGGAAATTTTGCCCCCCTCCCAAAAAAAAAATAAGAAGGAAAGAAAGGGCCCTAAAAGGGTATAATTCACACAGACATATATATGTATACACATATGGCATACACACAGCACAAACATATATATATATATATATATATATATATATATATATATATATATATATATATATATATATATATATATATATCTATCTATAAACATACACATAACAATACATACACGTATACAGAAACAAAAACAAAATTAATAAAAAATGCAGAGAAAATTCCCATGTAGCATATACATGAGCAAGCGTATATTAAAAAACAACATATAACACCCATATAGCTCCACAAACATTTACATAGTCTTCTCTCTCTCTCTCTCTCTCTCTCTCTCTCTCTTTCTCTCTCTCTCCAAAAGCCCTCTTCAGCTAAAACTGGGTGGCCTTTAAAAAAAACCTGATTTGTCTGCTGCTGAATGACTGAATTCTGACAAGGTTCATTTCAATGTATAAATCAAATCTGGAACCGAAACAAATGTTTCAGTTTTTTAAAAACAAAACGGGTTTCGGTTTACTGAATAATTTATTGAAATGAAAAGATGCAAAAATTTGGTACCAGAAAATTTTTTAGGTTCCAGGAGGATTTATGTTTAGTTAGGTTTCGTTCTTGAGAGGTTTTACAGCATATACGAAAAGGTCTCTAAAGGTATAACCACATGTACTTACCCAGACTTGTCTGCTATCAACATTATTCCAGTATCGACGATTTTTCTTTTGTTTATACGTATATACACAATGACTTAGTAATACTGGCAACACAAATACTTCAATATCGAAGGCATAACGCACAACCTATCGACAAAAGTGAAATTGCGAACCGCAGAGGAATTACAGTCTGTAAATATCCGCATCACGCAATACTGTGATCAAATAATAAACTTGCGAGACAGAGTATCTCTGTTTTAGAATAAAACTATCTATATACAGTATTATACTTAATCAGCAACAGGAATTACCCTTCTATCATAATACAATTGTAAGACGCAGAATGGCTAAGCTTTATAATTTCTTATAATCATTCAATACCCTACCGCAGTATTTAATAGAATTGCAAGACGCAGAATTGTTTTTAAAAATAACATGTACACAAATTTTTCACACAACTGGAATAATCGCGTTAAATAAAAAATTCTTTGAAACTTGAAGCATTGCCATAATTGAACAAGTGGCTAACACTTTATTGGTATTAGGGACAGCCCGACTTAGTTAACTACGCAGAATTTGATCATATACATCCATGGCGTTTCGGTGCTTCCGTTCCGCTTCGCGTCTCCCTTGCCGAGCCCAAGCTGCCTGCCTCGCTCCAGACACACTGAATACCAGCATGCTTTGCATACATTGCTCTCAAGCCTGTGAACATTGAGGTTCTAATCCTATGTCCAGGTTGAAAGTAAATTCAACACACCCTCCTATATCGCGCCTACAACGAACCCCATTTACTTGGGGAAACCATGCAGCGATGGAGGGGTGTAAATTAAATAATGTGCTTTACACACTTTAACGCACCAATGGGTTATAACTATACCCATTGGTGACTAATTAAATAGTGCGCTGTGCGCACATTAACTCGACGTATATGGCCGAATGGCCGCACACGTCGTTAATTCAACAAACGAACGAACGAACGGTCATGTATCAAATTTTGGACCATACAGCTATACATTAAAATGTGTAATCTTGATCTTGATTATTTTGGTGCTACATCATAATGACATTGTTGTATCGCGCAGCATCACCCTTTCGAAACAAAAAAACAAAACAACAACAACAAAAAAAAAAAAAACCAACAAAAAAAGGTTTTAGACAAAATGTGTCCGTACTAAGTTTGAAGAGTTATCAAGTTGGTTTTCTGAAGATTCAGCAGCTGTGATTAATATTTGTGATAACGAATGCCAGTCTTTGATTGTGTTTGGGAAAAAGCTAAATTTGTAATTATCAGTTTGTGCGTATGGTATCAGATAAGTATGCTCATGTTGATTTATACTGGTTCTTTTTGGTTTGATTAAATTGTAGCAGGGTATTTTCGCTCTGTTTTTTAAACCTCTGTAGAAAAATATGAATCTATTTTCCAGTCTTCGTCAGTTTGATGGTTTCCAAGACAACTTATTTAATATTGAGGTCATACTTCTTGGGGTATAGTTATATATTGATGTAACAAACCTGGCCGTTCGCTTTTGGATTTGTTCAATTTCATACTGTAAAACCTTGGAATGGGGGTCCCTAACTGTACACGCATATTCTAAAATAGGTCTAACTAAACCCTTGAAAGCTAATTATTTCGCATTTTGTGGTCAGGATGATAAGTTACATCTAAATAGGCCTAAAGTACAATTTGCTTTGGTGCATACTTCTTGAATTTGAAAGTTCCATTTCAGATCACTAGTAATTTTAACCCTTAAATATTTTATTTGATTGAGGTTTTCCAAAGAAGTACCCTCTAATAAATATGACATACTGATTTAGTAGCATTTCTTTCTCGTCATTTGCAATATGTTGCATTTTTTAGGTTGGAGTCCCATTTTCGTGCCCACTGTCCTAGCTTTTTAATGTCATTGTTTTTGCATCTTGGCATCCTGCTATGTTTTGATTGATCTGTAGCATACTCAGTCATCCGCTTAAGCACTTTACAAAGAATACTGGTGAGTGAGACTGGACGGTAATTACTGGCCATTACGCGATCACCTTTTCTGAACAGTAGGCATATATTTGCTAGAGACCAGTCCTTTTGTATGTTGCAAATGTCCAAAGATTTTTGAAAGAGGTGTGTAAGCACTGGTGACAACTCTGAGGACAGTTCCTTAAGTATATTTTGGATGTAGATCATCAGGACCATAAGCTTTTAAAGGGTTTAAACCATGTGGCAACTTTTGAACTCCTAAACACGTTAATACTATATTATTCAGTTTTGGTACTTTTGGAAATATACATGGTGAAGCCACTGAAATGGGTAAAAACTCTGCAGAATTGAGAGTTCAGTGTTTCAGCTTTCTCTGCATCTGTTTCTGCTAATTTGGTATCTGTCTTAAGTGGAGGAATGCCCTGGGGGTCTTTTTTTCTGGCTGTTGATGTATTTCCGGAATGAGTCCGAATCTGAGGTTCGGTTTCCATTCGTGTTGTTGACGTAGATGTTATGTGAATTTTTAACATTTTTCCTTAATTTCAGCTCCTAACTGTTTCCAGTTTTGTTTCTTCTACGAACTAGTTTTCTAATTTTGTTTTGTTATGACTCTATGGTCTAAGAAAAATGTAACAGAAAGAAAGTGAAACCAACAAATCAAGTAAAAATCAACAAGCAATTTATTACTAGATAATTAAAATGAAAAATCAAAAAGTCACTTACAATAATGTGTTTTGAAATCCTAATAATCCAATAAGAATGATTGTTCTAATCACAAGTCCTAAATATAGAATGTGTCCTTGAATGTTATTATGTGCCAATGGTCTCCAAAGTCCTGATGTACTAGAAATCTTGATGTGCTGAAGTCAAAATGAAGTATTCCAAAATCTCTGAATAAGTTCACATAAATTCCAAAATTGTCAATCAAAATCCAAAAGTTTATGAGCACTGTTATAATCCAATGAATAATTAAAATAATTCCTCTCTTAGAATTTGGAATGAATTTTCACAACTGTAATAGCTCTTTACAAGACTGATGGTAATGTCGAACTGAAAAAATGTCTACCAAACATGATATATATAAAGATTGGTCACATGACAGAATGTTCTAGATTGGTCACATGACAGAATGTTCTAGAATGTGAGTCATCTTAATGGAATTCTAACTGTAAACAAAATCAACCTTGACCTTCAAATTGAGAAAACATATTGATCAAAACAACCTAATTCAAGGACACTAGTTATACATGTTTTTCCTAACAAACATAAAGATTTAAGCAAATATTAAAGTGAAGAAACATTTATAATTTCCTAAAACACATATACAACATTATATAAACATCATACATAACACCTCCCCTCATAAAGAAAAAGAAAGATTTATATAATAAAGCTTTCTTTTGAATATACATCTAATACTACAATAACCAAAATTACATAAGAACATGTTTTACGATACTGGACTTAATTACATCAAGCAATATTACATTTCTAGGCACGTGAGAGTGCATCTGCAATCACATTGTCTTTTCCCCTAATGTGTTTAATGTCAATGTTATATTCTTGCAATATCAAACTCCATCTCAACAATCTCCGATTTTTATCTTTCATTTTGTTGATGAAAGTAAGGGGATTGTGATCACTGTACACAATAATTGGAGAAAGAGCTGAGGTAACATACACTTCAAAATGCTGTAAAGCCAATATCAAAGCCAAACATTCCTTCTCAATTGTGGAATAATTTTTCTGGTGCTTGTTTAGTTTTTTAGAAAAATAACACACAGGGTGATCCACACCACTTTTGTCTTCCTGAATCAATACTCCACCAACTCCTACATCACTTGCATCAACAGATAATTTAAATGATTGGCTAAAATTTGGTGCAGAAAGAACTGGTGCATTCTTAAGCATGGCCTTTAACTTGTCAAAAGATTCCTGACACTTGTCGGACCAATAAAATTTGGTTTTCTTACTCAATAAACTTGTCAAAGGTTCAGCAATTTTGGAAAAATTGGAACAAAATTTCCGATAATATCCAGCCATACCTAGAAATCGCATCAGTTGCTTTTTACAAATTGGAACTTGAAATTCAGAGATAGCTTTGACCTTAGCTTCTATAGGTTTAACTTGACCTTGTCCCACAATATGTCCTAAAAATGTGACACAAGCATGGGAAAACTCACTTTTGCTCAAATTAATTGTCAGATTCGCATCACTGAGTCGATCGAAGAATTTTCGAATGGTTTCCAAATGATCTTCCCAGGTGTTGTTGTAGATAATGACGTCATCGATATAAGCTTCACAATTATCAAGACCAAATGTTATCATGTTCATCAGACGTTGAAACGTTGCAGGCGAATTTTTCATTCCAAACGGCATGACTTTATATTGATAAAGTCCATCTGGAGTTGCAAATGCTGAAATTTCTTTTGCCCTTTCCGTGAGTGGAATTTGCCAGAATCCTTTTAAAAGGTCAAACTTGGTGACATATTCCGCATTTCCAATTTTATCAATGCAATCGTCCATTCTTGGGATTGGAAATGAATCCGTTTTGGTGACACTGTTGACTTTTCTATAGTCAGTACACATACGGAATGTATTATCTGGCTTGGGAACAAGAATACATGGTGAACTCCAGTTACTTTTACTTGGTTCTATGAAATCATTCTCCAGTAGATACTGAATTTCTTTCTTCAGATAGTTCTGTTTGAGAGGATTCATCCTATAAGGATGCTGTTTCACAGGCGCAGAATCTACAATGTCAACGTCATGATAAATTTTACTTGTTCGTGTTGGAACATCAGGAAACAAGTGCTCATAGTCATGTAATAGCTGTTTTAGTTCATTTCCTTCCTGTTGTTGTAGATGTGAAAGTTTCTGGTCTAGGTTGTTCAATATTTCTGAATTCCGAAGATTGGTTATACCAGAGTCACTATAGTCTGATCGTACTCCATCGTTAATATCTTCACTGTGTGGGACAGGTACAACTAAATTAACTGAATAATTAGCTGAGCTATCTCTGTCAAAATATTCCTTTAACATATTTATATGACAAAGTTGTTTCTGTTTCCGTCTCCCAGGAGTGTTAATGATATAATTTAAGTCATTTACTTTCTTTTCAACGGTATAAGGACCAAAAAATTTAGCCTGAAGAGGATTCTGAGGTATGGGAAAGAGAGCCAGAACTTTGTCACCAGGTTTAAAACTCCTTTCCTGTGTATTTCTGTCATACCTTAATTTCATATTTGACTGAGTAGTGTGAAGATTAGTTCTTGCTACTTCACAGGCCTTTGACAACTTGTATTTGAAATCAGAAACATAATCAAGAAGATTAATCTTTGAGTCTTCATTTGAAAGAAGTTTCTCTTTCAATAATTTCAATGGTCCACGGACAGTATGACCAAAAACTAGTTCAAAGGGACTAAAACCCAACGACTCTTGAACTGATTCCCTAACAGCAAACAACAACAAATGAACACCCTCATCCCAATCCTTTTCTGTATCAAAGCAATATGATCGAATCATATTCTTCAAAGTTTGATGAAATCTTTCCAAAGCACCTTGAGTTTCAGGGTGATAGGCAGAAGATTTAAACTGTTGGATGCCTAATTCATGCATAACTTGTTGGAAAATTCCAGACATAAAATTTGACCCTTGATCCGACTGGACAGATTTGGGAAGGCCAACAAGTGTAAAAAACTTCACCAAAGCTTTCACAATAGTTTTAGTTTTTATATTTCTCAGAGGAATTGCGTCTGGAAATCTTGTAGATGCACACATGATGGTCAACAAGTATTGGTTGCCTGACTTGGTTTTAGGTAAAGGACCAACACAGTCTACTATTATTCTACTAAATGGTTCATCAAATGCAGGAATAGGTTGCAAATGAGCCTTAGGTATCTTCTGATTGGGTTTTCCTACCATTTGACAAGTGTGACAAGATCTGCAGTATTTAGAAACATCACTTTTGAGTTTCGGCCAATAAAAATGATTCAAGATCTTGTGATAAGTCTTACGGACTCCTAAATGACCAGCTAAAGGTGTTTCATGGGCTAAATTAAGAATTTCCTGTCTATATGACTTAGGAACAACAATTTGATAGCTCACTGACCACTCGTCACCAGCGGGTACATCAGGTGGTCTCCATTTCCTCATAAGGACCCCATTTTTCACAAAGTAACACACTGAAACTTGTGTGGCTTCAGTTTCACTAATAGCCCTCTGAAGCAAACAAGATATCTCGGGATCTTGCTCCTGTTCAACGGCAAGAGATTGTCGTTTGTCACCCTGAGTGGAACAAAGAGAATGAGTTGCCAAAAGAGGATCACTGTGATCAATACCATTTGATTGATCAATACCTGAGGAAAAAGTGACCTCATCAAAAGACTGACCAATACATGTGTCAGCTAAAGGAATAATATCCTGATTAACATCACTCTCAAGAGCTCTTTTTTCCATAGCTCTAGTAACTGCACAAGCAGGGTACAAATCAAGGATTTCAGTTTCGACAGGATCAACTTTCTGATCCAAACAAGGCTTGTCAGTTACAAGTGGATTAACCACAACCTTATCTCCAGCTAGGTCATTGCCTAGTAATAAATGAACACCCTCTATGGGTAAAGAAGTCACTGCCCCAACAGTCACAGGTCCAGAAACTAAGTCTGATGCCAAATTTACACAATGGAGAGGAACATTTACAAAGCCGCACTCAACTCCCTGAACAAGAACACTTTCACTTGAAGAAGACTCCTCAGACAAAGGCAAAGTACCTGATAATAAAAGACTCTGAGAAGCTCCAGTGTCCCTTAATATTTTAATTGGGATAGGTTTGGCAGAATCACCAATAAGTGATATAGAACCTTCTGACATGAATGGTTCATAAGCCTCCAAAATATAATCAGACTGGGGTTTGTTTGACCCAACAAATGTATTGCTTTCAATACAAGACCGTGACCTTGACCTCGTAGAAATAAGAGCATTTGGAAAAGCTCTGTCTTTACTATGTTGCTTATTTTTCAACTTGAAGCAATCAGAAATAACGTGCCCTTTCGTTTTACAATAAGTGCACGTAGGAAGAGATAAGGATTTCTGATCAGTCTTATCAGATGTTTCATTCCTAACAGTTGTGCTGTTGTGAAATTTGGAAGTACTCGTATGAGATTGAAATGGTTTTTTACCAGAAAACTGCTGAGAGGACGACTTATTGCCAAATGAAATTTTGTGAGTCAAGGAATAATCATCAGCCATACGAGCAGCATTTTGCAAAGTTTCCACATTCCGCTAGTCAAGATAGGTTTTAACATCACTATGGATACACCTTTTGAACTCTTCAATTAATATGAGCTGTCTGAGGTTATCATAACCTTGATCAACTTTCTTGGCTGAGCACCACCTATCAAATAGTTGTTCTTTATCCCTTGCAAATTCGACATGAGTTTGTCCAGTTTCTTTTCTACAATTCCTAAACCTTTGTCGATATGCCTCTGGTACCAACTCATAAGCTTTCAAGATGTACTCCTTAACCAAATCATAATCAGTGCTTTGTTGTACTGACAGTGAAGTGTAGACTTCACGAGCTTTGCCAATAAGTACACTTTGTAATAACAAAGTCCAATGCTCTCTGGGCCATTTCAAGTTTTCAGCTATTTTCTCGAAATGAAGAAAGTATTTATCTACTTCTCTTTCCTGAAAAGGGGGTACTAACCTAATATATCTAGTAACATCAAAACCTGGACTTGTGTTTAAAGGAGTGGAGTGTGCTCTGTTTGCCAGTTCTAATTCTCTTAACTTAAATTGCATTTCCCTTTCTTCTCTTTGCATCTGCATTTGTCTCTCCTCTTTCTCTCTCTCCCTCTCCATTTGCCTCTCTTCTTTCTCTCTCTCCATCTGCATTTGCATCTGCCTCTCTTCCTTCTGCATTTGTAGCTGCCTCTCTTCTTTCTCTCTCTCCATCTGTATCTGCCTCTCTTCTTTCTCTCTCTCCATCTGTATCTGCCTCTCTTCTTTCTCTCTCTCCATCTGTATCTGCCTCTCTTCTTTCTCTCTCTCTCTCTGAATCTGAAGCTTTACCAATTCTAAATCAATCTGGTTCTTTAACTCTAATTCCCTTAATTTCCTGTCAGAACCAGATACAGGCTTTCTCTTCAAACTTAAAGCACTGCTATCAAAAATTCCCTTTCCTACTAAATACTGAATCAAAATAATCTTTATCTCCTGTTTTGTCAATGATACTTTTGCCTCAGATAGACTGTATTTTCTGGCAAGCTCGAGCAACTCATCCTTTCTCATGCACTCTAACCCCTCCTGGGTAGGTTTTGAAATGAAATTCTGAACATTAGATGCCATTGTAAATGCTTGTTGGTTTCACACAAAACAAATTTCTTTATTAAAAATCTTTGCCAAAGACAAAAAAATTCTCCGAGACAAAATCAATATGAATTTCAAAGATAAATTTAATATCTCTAATATGCTTTAAAGAAATTCAGATCCCGGACGAGCCCCCAATTTCTGTTAGGACTCTATGGTCTAAGAAAAATGTAACAGAAAGAAAGTGAAACCAACAAATCAAGTAAAAATCAACAAGCAATTTATTACTAGATAATTAAAATGAAAAATCAAAAGTCACTTACAATAATGTGTTTTGAAATCCTAATAATCCAATAAGAATGATTGTTCTAATCACAAGTCCTAAATATAGAATGTGTCCTTGAATGTTATTATGTGCCAATGGTCTCCAAAGTCCTGATGTACTAGAAATCTTGATGTGCTGAAGTCAAAATGAAGTAATCCAAAATCTCTGAATAAGTTCACATAAATTCCAAAATTGTCAATCAAAATCCAAAAGTTTATGAGCACTGTTATAATCCAATGAATAATTAAAATAATTCCTCTCTTAGAATTTGGAATGAATTTTCACAACTGTAATAGCTCTTTACAAGACTGATGGTAATGTCGAACTGAAAAAATGTCTACCAAACATGATATATATAAAGATTGGTCACATGACAGAATGTTCTAGATTGGTCACATGACAGAATGTTCTAGAATGTGAGTCATCTTAATGGAATTCTAACTGTAAACAAAATCAACCTTGACCTTCAAATTGAGAAAACATATTGATCAAAACAACCTAATTCAAGGACACTAGTTATACATGTTTTTCCTAACAAACATAAAGATTTAAGCAAATATTAAAGTGAAGAAACATTTATAATTTCCTAAAACACATATACAACATTATATAAACATCATACATAACAGTTTGTAATCCATGGCATCGACACAACTGATCTGCTCAATTATGAAGGAGCATTTTATTTAGCTGTGGTAGTTAGACAAGATTTTTTTAATTTTCCAGTTTACTTTAATATCCCTCTTGTTTTCAAGACAGTTTAAATATTGCTGTACAGTTTGGGTAAAACCAGTCTTTGTCGTCTGATATTAATTTTTCATACTAATTATTTTATACTCACACACCTGGAATGATTCCATCTTTGGGAGTCATTGCATTCAATGGCCCTATACTTTTTTTCTGACCTGCTTTGAACACAATCCGCAGCGGTCATTGTTAAGACCAGGATTGAATTCAATATCACCTGCCAAAATCAGGAATAATGCCAGGTTCGTATGGTATCCTTGTTTTAAATGTCTTAATAACTCTGTTTTGTTGCGATTGCCAGGTTTGTTGACATGGACAAAATATTACAGGAATCCAGACGGACTGAATTTGGTTGGCAAAATTGTTCTTCTACACTTCGTCTGAGGGCATAAAGGGCTAAAATGGTTGTAAGCATGCTACAAGATG
Organism: Margaritifera margaritifera; assembly: GCA_029931535.1. Taxonomy (NCBI): domain Eukaryota; kingdom Metazoa; phylum Mollusca; class Bivalvia; order Unionida; family Margaritiferidae; genus Margaritifera; species Margaritifera margaritifera. Next base: position 67,237 of record JAQPZY010001402.1, on the reverse strand, counting down.
AAACTGGTTTAGCCATATTATCTATGTGAGGGGCAATAGGGATCGATTTCTACCAGGGATGAACTGAGAGAGCGCAGGACAAATCGGGATGTAAACCAATATGACGGGTATTCTATAAAATGAGTTTGGTTACGAGTTAAAATTTGGACAAAATAACATAAAATCTGTTACGATTTAAATTCAAGTGCTCTTAAAATTATGTTTAAAAGTAACAACTATTAAAAATTACATCTGAAAGTTCCTGAAAAATGGTTAAAAATACCAAGTTATACTGCCGCCAAAAGGTACGTCCTTCCCTGTTGACGCATGCGCATTCATCAAGTTTAAGAGCAGAGCCATTATTGATTACCCGCAAATAAATCACGCAATTCTGCACGGAGTTCGAAATATTTTTTTTTTTTATCGTTTACCACGAAATATTCCATTTCCACACCACCACCACCACCACTTACCCACCATTTTAGATAGGAAATGGCCGAACAAAAAATCTTTTCGGCGCCGACGGATTGAGTATTGAGTATTAACCCTAACCAATATCCACCTTCAGGAACCGACTGTACATACATACATATATGCGTACTACTCAAGAGCTTCTTTTGCAATTTTTTTCTTATTTTGACATTTTTTTTTTCTTATAGTTTAATCACAGACATTTTGAAATTATATTTTATCTTTCATTAAATTATCCATACATAACTGTATTCTTTTTATTAAAAATATGTGACACCTATATTTTTTGTACATGTATATAATTCAGTGTGTTCATTCTAACATATTATAATAATGTTTATTCAATTTAAGGAAAGTTGTGACGATGAGTTTTGCCTTATACCCAACGGTTTGCTCTATATTAAAGTCGTGGTTCATGATGAACTTTACATAAATGCCGTAGTGTCTTTAATTTTGGCAAACTATTTTTTATTAGTCATTTATTTTCAGGTGTTCCAATAGTTACAGATAAACCATAAAAATAATTTTCTTAGGTACCTAAAATTTGCAAAATTATAGTGAAAATATAGCGGATATCTACGTTTTTTTGAGTAGATAGAAGGAAATATTTCACGAGTGCAGTGGAAACATTGTATTGTCACGAGTGGCTTCGCCATTCGTAACAATACAAAAATGTTTCCACTTCACGAAGGAAATATATCCTTATATCTACTCAAAGAAACGTAGATTTTCTTTTTATTATATACATTTTTTTAGGCAAAATCCTTCGATTTGCATGGATATGTGTCTCCATTTTGTGTCACTGCGATTAACGGCTGCATTATTACATCGATAAAAAGAAGTTCTGATATTTTACAACAATTTTAGGACAGCGACTTTTTACAAATTTAGATTGTAGATATAATGCTTCAAATTGTGTATTTTGTGAAATTATTGACTGTTTTCATACGAAAATGAAGAGATTTTTATTTTTGTTAACACATTTCTTGCGCGGATGGATACAGTGAACATTGCTCGGGTTAGAGGTACTGTAGCAACAAGACAGAACGGTCCAACAGACTTCAGAGCGTAACATCATTAAACAATTTTTTTTAATGATTGTGAATTTAATTGTAAGGATTTTAGTTTCTATTTTTTGTTTCTTTTTGTATTCAGACGTGAATTTGTGTGTGTTGGCAAGCTTGCAGTCTATTTCGGTAACATACGCTGCACCCAAATTTCGATTGTCGCTAAATTTAGGTTGCAATCGACACTGATCAATGCCTGATTTCTCCATCGTTTTCAGACATGATTATGATTGTGATGACAGTTGAAATCGGTTCTTAAACAATTTTATTACTATATGTAAGCAAGAGTTTTTCTTAAAAATGTGTACCGTTTGTCGTTGAGTGCAACAGGTTTGCTATACTGTAAGGGTGACACAGAATATCCAGTTGCAATAGGTCATGTAAGTTCAGTCACTGACAATTTGCATGATTCATGTGGAAAACTAACCATACAAAGTTAATACTTGAAGCCTACTTTTTGTTGTTTGTGGTTCATTTTTAGTCATTCTTGATGGCACCTTCTCATTGATTACATGAATGTATAATTGAGAGTCAACAGTCTTGACACGTTTTAAGACCTATTCATCCTGAGAGAGAGAGAGAGAGAGACATACAGACAGACAGAGAGAGACAGACAGACAGAGAGAGAGAGAGACAGAGAGAAGAAGAAAATGAAAAGGCCTAAATATGGATATACAGGTCTGAATAACACACATAAAGCAGATATACTTCCTAAATGGAAAAAGAAAATAGTTACACAAGTGAAATTACCACTGTGGCGATAAAAGTGGTCATTTTTCTCGCACTAATATGTTTCAGTATCTCATTATTAAATATATAATAAATAGTTTTCTGTACCTAAAATTAGATAAAATAATTAAATATATAATAAATAGTTTTCTGTACCTAAAATTAGATAAAATAATTATAGTACGTTGATGCGTATGAATAATTAGAGAGTACGAAAAATTACAGAAAATACATGTGTCGTTATTGTCGGTCTTTGCATAATCTATTATGAAATCTTATTTCAAGATGGCTAATTGTGAATTGCGAGCAGCATTAGATCTGAAGAAGTATTCAAATGACAACAAAGAAATGGATTCAGAAAGATTTATTTCTGGTAATGCCCATGCCTGAAATCTTTTTCTTTCTTTCTTTTTTTTTCGTCTGACAAGAAATACAGGTAAACATATTTTCGAAATAAATATGGGAGAAAAAGTGAACATACTTTAGTGAAGGAACAGAAAACGTGAAGAAAATTATGTAAAAAGCGAGCGGAATAAAGAATACAATAACGTAATTAAGCTTCTAAAGTATATTAATAATTCTACAGCGTTCATGATAACAAATGCTGCAAATGCTGATCACATTCTTAAAAACAAAATTTAGAATGAAACTTTGATAATTTTGATAAAGACTGGAGTTAAAGACAAAATAAATCATTACATTCTGTTCACTAATATACAAAGAATTACATTCTGTTCACGAATATACAAATAATTACAAAGACCCATTATATGCCTGAGGAGAATTTTTTGCACCATAAAAATTTTAAAAAGCGATTGTTATAAAGATTGGATGTAAAACAAAACTCTTTTTTTTCTAATCAATGATTTGTTCCCCTGTGTTAAAAGCAGGAACAACATTGTCAGGAAAACAAACCAAAATAAATCACCAGAGTGCAATTAGAGCTCACTTTTATATATATATATATAAGTTTCAAATAAGTAGAAGGATATAAATTGTGCCTTGTCTCTATAAAACTAAAATAGTGCAATACAACTTGAACATGTTATTCTTTGAATTCAACGCACGCGTAGTCCCTGTGGTGAACTAGGAATCTAACTCTGTAAATAAGAGGGTAAATGTGCTGAAAGCGGAATAACTCGAAAGAACGTGCTGAAAGTAGGGAAAGGCCAACCTTATGTTGTTATTATGTATACGTTATTTACTGTTACTATTTACATTTTAATATATTTTAAGGCTTCCAATACATTTTCTACCAATAAGCGATCTGTATGGAATGCATATTGTAACTTTAATTTTATAACGATATGAAGTCGATAAACAGTAAAAAAAATTGCGTGTTAAAAATAAAAGTCAAAAATGAAACCGACAGGGTAGATTCTAACTATATGTGAAGATAATATGTCGATTTGTACAAATCGTTTTGTTTTATTTTCGTTTGAAACTGGACACCACCCTGGATTGGCGCAAATGTGAAAAGCCACTATCAGCAGCAAAAGGGAAATCACAGTTTGAAGCTTGGAAATAAGAGTCGGCGACAACACAGTTAAAAGCTCTAATGGATGACTTAATTTGTGCGGGAATCACTATCGTAGTTCCAAAGTGGGTAACTTCTTTCATCATGAAACTCTCCAAGAGGGCTCCAGCTTTCACCATAAAAATTATTGAAACTCACCCATTACTCTATCGCTAAATGGCGTAAGTGTGCCATTAGCTTTTTTAAACTGGTTCTCTGTTTCAAAAAACTTTGCTTATTAGTTAAACTGATGAGACAGGAAAACCAAAGGTCCATAATACTATTACACCATCTGGAGGAGTATTGGCAGGGTGAGTTCCCTTTGACCGAGCTCAACAATCACTGACACATGTAGTAGGGCTGAAACGATTAATCGATTTTTAGATGTATCGATACTTTTTCTATATCGATACCCATATCGATACAAGAGGGGAGGAATCGATACAAAACGATAATTACTCTATGCAAGTTACATTAATCTTTATCAGTCGTGAATAATTATTAGTCATTTGCCTTTTCATTCTTTAAATTGAGAATTCATATGAGACAACCGTAGCAAGTACATGCACTCATTTCTGTCAGTAAAAGAATAAAAGCAATTGACAACACCCACTCGCCTTCTACAAATTAACACAAGGTGACTAACTCACGCGGTTCGAAATCTGCCCCCTTCTCCCGCCCCAATTCCATGCTAATTAGTTTATCTCGTCTGCATCTTCAGCCACTGATAACATATATCAACGGAAAGAAGACTGCAGATTTCTTCCCTATGTATGATTTAAGTACTTTACTGATCATTTAATAACCACTTTTAGGCGAAATTTATCTGTTGCGTCGCATCTTGTCTACTTGGATCGAACTGAAGGCTACACATCCGGTGTGTCATGCAATTCTGATTAGTGGTTCTTGTTTGTTAAATCCAGGGTAATACAACAACCACCAATCATAACTAACTGTAGCGTGTTCACTGCGTGACATACTAGAAATATTGGCATCCAGACTCTATCCAAATAGATACAAACTTTACACAAAAGTGACTCTTAAATGATATGTGTAAAGATGTGTAAAGTACTCAAATCGTACATGGGGAATAAGTTTGGAATATCTCCTTTTACGTTGAAATATGTAATCAGCAACCGAACCTGCAGATGGGATAAAAAAAATAAAATAAAAAAATTGCACAGAATCGGCAAGGGGCAGATTCCAAACTGCACGAGTTATAGCCACCTCGACAATTTGTCAAAAGGGAGTGGGTGTTGTCAATAATTTCCTTTTTCGCTGACAGAAACAAATGTCTGTGGCCGCCGCAGTTGATGCAGGATTTGGCTATTAGTCATGTCCGCTCCCACACTCGGACTTGTTCTAGATAAGAATTTCCTTGCACAAGGAAATTGCACTGTTTCTTCTGTTTTGAAGATAACACCGTAATCTCTTCAAAATTTAAGTGAAAACATGAGACGGGCAATAAGATGTTTTAAAAACATTAATTAAATGTAAAACAAAGGGCGTGGTGACCAGGATGAGTCATGCATATGATCGAATGGAGCAGCCTGAAATGGCATAAAAGGGTGAATAAAAATCACTAACAGCTAGTCTGTTTAGAAGTATTTTTTTAAATAATCTTGTCAAGGATAAGAATGATATATGAACAGATGATAAGTCTATGTTTGTTGTAATCTGCATACTGGAAATACACCTAATACATGTATGTCAATAACAACAAAATGACACCACCCTACCACTGACAGACATTCTAAAGATAAAGACCATCAAGTTGATATGTGTATCGATAATGTGTCGTATCGTAGACTGTGTATCGAGAATCGTATCGATGCGTGGCAGAGGTGTATCGTTTCACCCCTAATATGTAGGCTGGATACTGGTCATATATACAAAAGCTGTTTAGCTCATGTAGGTTTTGACCTTCTGTTGGATCTTTTTGAAGCAGGTGAAGCAGACATATATCTGTGGAGAACATTTTTCACACACTGTGTGGTGCTTACACGGAAGAAACAACACGTTGCGCTCATGCTCTCCGCATTCCGTGCACATCATCTGGCGCTTTAGTTTTTCGTTCTCTTGTAAGACTGGCACAGCGGCACCTAAAATCAATTGACAATCGATTTCTGAAGATAAGATCAATCACACTATAAAATCTAACCATGCTCTGAAAAGAAACATTAAAATATATCTAAAAGGTGTAAAATGTATTAAAAAAATGTCGTATTAAAAATAAATCTCGATAGTGCTAACATTTCATGAAACCTGATCGCAGACAAAATATTCTGTTTTCTTTTCCATAATTTTTACATTGTTGCTGAAGATTGTATACAAGCAATGTCGCATACAAAATTCTTTCAAACTCCCAAAATAAAAAAATAAAGATCATACATTTTGTGACATCTTTTCGACAGTGCAGCAAAATGCATTATTATACATTTCTAGGTTCGCGCGAATGAGTAAGTTCAAACACTTTCTGTCAAATAACGGCAGATGCTATAATATATATTTACCAGTATGTCTTAAAAATTTGTCGCATACAAATTTGTAAAACGCGCCTGGAATTTGTTTCCGGGCTTCAAAGTTGCGAAGCGCATTTGCGTTTTTGTTAAATAAATCCGAGAAATTAAAAAAGGATCTAATGCGAATTAGACAGTAAAGCTAACATTTTTGTCAGGATTAATCCCTTACTTTAGTCACAGAAGGTTCTTTTTTTCTTATACAGTAGACCCTCGACACCTCGAATCTCCAACAGATCGAGTGTTCCAGAGATCTGTAGTTCGTGTAAACGAGGTTAAACACAATTATATGCATTTCTCTAACATCAATTTAAGCTTTTCGGTGTTCGAACCGACTTTTTTTTCCAGTTAACAGGATTTAACTGTACTTCTCAATGAAACGTATTGCAATTCATTACCTCCATCATTTTGATAGGTACTTGTGTGTCTACTGGTGGTGGATAGCCATTCCCGCTCTTGTCTTAGCATGTTTTCTTTCTCCTCCTTCTCCAGTATCACCATCAATATGTCCTGGGCTCTGTATTCCTTTCGACCTGTTATATTTCAGAATTTTAGTCATTTTAACATGTAAAATATAATTTCAATACATCAATATAAATATGAAATAGACCTTTGTCACGCTCGTTATTCTTTCTTCAGTCAGTGACACAGGTTTGTAGGTCGGAAATAATCACAAAATCCACAAGAACACCTTTTATATTAAATCCCTGATAAAAACCTAGAATCTTATTATAGTTTGGCATAAACAAGAATCAAGTCAGAAGATATTCATTAACAGATGAGGCTACTTGTGTATGGCACCAGTTAACACAAATGAAGTATTGTACGTCTCTTTTATAAGCGTTAATAAACCACGATTAAAGAATGCCTTGGCATGGATAATAGTAGTCATATCACCTAAATTGCCCTGTGACAGACGTATAAACACATCTTCGTTATGGAAAATGGTGTTATCTACGCTATTTACTTTAAAATATTTATTTACGTACTTGTTTACTTATTTATTTACTTGCTCGTTTGTTTGAAATGTACAAAATTCACCAAAATAGCACCTTCTTTTAGAAGATCGTTGATAGCTCTAACCACGGCCATGTCAGAGAAACCAGTCTGGATGACACTCTGGGCACAGTCTGCATCTAGCACGCTAGTTTCCACTTTACCTTAAATAGATAGGTAGATAGGTACATACATACAGACATACATACACACATGTAAACACACATCTTATGGTACACACGGGTTCTGCATAATCATAAATATTTATGTCAACTCGTCCAAATATAGCGCGGTAAGATATACATGGATATGCAGAAGTTCGAAGTTACACGCATATACACAGCGCAGACCAGTTTAGGCTAATATATAGGGCATGAACAACTCGACCTTATCCTTCGAGACTGAGGAAGATTTTATTTTTTGTTTTTATTTTGCTTGCAACTCGAGTCTCTGGTTGATAAATAATTGGATTCGACCACGTTATTAAGCAGTGTGCCATATACCATAGGTAAACCTCTACGTGTGTGGCCAACAGTGTAACCTTGCTGTAAAACAAAGAAAGAGAGAAAGAAAATGTAACTGATACAAGTGTAACACAATCAGAAGTGCGCTGAAAGATAAAGAAGATAATTTTATTGGAGCCAAAGAATTTTCATGATGGATATCGAAAACCACAATCAGTGAGCTTATTCGACTCGAGCGTCTTTTGATGTGTACATTCAGTCTCTATTGGTACAGTAACCTTGACTATTATCCAAACTCAGACACTCTATTGGTATAGTTACCTTGACTATTATCCAAACTCAGACACTCTATTGGTATAGTTACCTTGACTATTATCCAAACTGAGACACTCTATTGGTATAGTTACCTTGACTATTATCCAAACTCAGAGACTCTATTGGTATAGTTACCTTGACTATTATCCAAACTCAGTCTCTACTGGTAGAGTTACCTTGACTATTATCCAAACTCAGTCTCTATTGGTATAGTTACCTTGACTATTATCCAAACTCAGTCTCTATTGGTATAGTTACCTTGACTATCATCCAAACTCAGTCTCTATTGGTATAGTTACCTTGACTATCATCCAAACTCAGTCTCTATTGGTATAGTTACCTTGACTATCATCCAAACTCAGTCTCTATTGGTATAGTTACCTTGACTATCATCCAAACTCAGTCTCTATTGGTATAGTTACCTTGACTATCATCCAAACTCAGTCTCTATTGGTATAGTTACCTTGACTATCATCCAAACTCAGTCTCTATTGGTATAGTTACCTTGACTATTATCCAAACTCAGTCTCTATTGGTATAGTTACCTTGACAATTATCCAAACTCAGTCTCTATTGGTATAGTTACCTTGACTATTATCCAAACTCAGTCTCTATTGGTATAGTTACCTTGACAATCATCCAAACTCAGTCTCTAGTCTCTATTGGTATAGTTACCTTGACTATTATCCAAACTCAGTCTCTATTGGTATAGTTACCTTGACTATTATCCAAACTCAGTCTCTATTGGTATAGTTACCTTGACTATTATCCAAACTCAGTCTCTATTGGTATAGTTACCTTGACTATTATCCAAACTCAGAGACTCTATTAGTATAGTTACCTTGACTATTATCCAAACTCAGTCTCTATTGGTATAGTTACCTTGACTATTATCCAAACTCAGTCTCTGTTGGTATAGTTACCTTGACTATTATCCAAACTCAGTCTCTATTGGTATAGTTACCTTGACTATTATCCAAACTCAGTCTCTATTGGTATAGTTACCTTGACTATTATCCAAACTCAGTCTCTATTAGTATAGTTACCTTGACTATTATCCAAACTCAGAGACTCTATTAGTATAGTTACCTTGACTATTACCCAAACTCAGAGACTCTATTAGTATAGTTACCTTGACTATTATCCAAACTCAGAGACTCTATTAGTATAGTTACCTTGACTATTATCCAAACTCAGAGACTCTATTAGTATAGTTACCTTGACTATTATCCAAACTCAGTCTCTATTGGTATAGTTACCTTGACTATTATCCAAACTCAGTCTCTATTGGTATAGTTACCTTGACTATTATCCAAACTCAGTCTCTATTGGTATAGTTACCTTGACTATTATCCAAACTCAGTCTCTATTGGTATAGTTACCTTGACTATTATCCAAACTCAGTCTCTATTGGTATAGTTACCTTGACTATTATCCAAACTCAGTCTCTATTGGTATAGTTACCTTGACTATCATCCAAACTCAGTCTCTATTGGTATAGTTACCTTGACTATCATCCAAACTCAGTCTCTATTGGTATAGTTACCTTGACTATCATCCAAACTCAGTCTCTATTGGTATAGTTACCTTGACTATCATCCAAACTTAGTCTCTATTGGTATAGTTACCTTGACTATCATCCAAACTCAGTCTCTATTGGTATAGTTACCTTGACTATCATCCAAACTCAGTCTCTATTAGTATAGTTACCTTGACTATCATCCAAAACTCAGTCTCTATTGGTATAGTTACCTTGACTATCATCCAAACTCAGTCTCTATTGGTATAGTTACCTTGACTATCATCCAAACTCAGTCTCTATTGGTATAGTTACCTTGACTATTATCCAAACTCAGTCTCTATTGGTATAGTTACCTTGACTATCATCCAAACTCAGTCTCTATTGGTATAGTTACCTTGACTATTATCCAAACTCAGTCTCTATTGGTATAGTTACCTTGACTATCATCCAAACTCAGTCTCTGTTGGTATAGTTACCTTGACTATCATCCAAACTCAGTCTCTGTTGGTATAGTTACCTTGACTATTATAGAAACTCAGTCTCTATTGGTATAGTTACCTTGACTATTATCCAAACTCAGTCTCTATTGGTATAGTTACCTTGACTATTATCCAAACTCAGTCTCTATTGGTATAGTTACCTTGACTATTATCCAAACTCAGTCTCTATTGGTATAGTTACCTTGACTATCATCCAAACTCAGTCTCTATTGGTATAGTTACCTTGACTATCATCCAAACTCAGTCTCTATTGGTATAGTTACCTTGACTATTATCCAAACTCAGTCTCTATTGGTATAGTTACCTTGACTATTATCCAAACTCAGTCTCTATTGGTATAGTTACCTTGACTATTATCCAAACTCAGTCTCTATTGGTATAGTTACCTTGACTATTATCCAAACTCAGACTCTATTGGTATAGTTACCTTGACTATCATCCAAACTCAGTCTCTATTGGTATAGTTACCTTGACTATCATCCAAACTCAGACTCTATTGGTATAGTTACCTTGACTATCATCCAAACTCAGACTCTATTGGTATAGTTACCTTGACTATTATCCAAACTCAGTCTCTATTGGTATAGTTACCTTGACTATCATCCAAACTCAGTCTCTATTGGTATAGTTACCTTGACTATTATCCAAACTCAGTCTCTATTGGTATAGTTACCTTGACTATCATCCAAACTCAGTCTCTATTGGTATAGTTACCTTGACTATCATCCAAACTCAGTCTCTATTGGTATAGTTACCTTGACTATTATCCAAACTCAGAGACTCTATATACCTCGTCGTCTGCTCATCGTCATTTACTGAAGGGTTTTCGTCCTAATAAAAAATACAATTTATCACTAGGTTCAATGTGGTGCTACTTTTTGCTTGATACGCTAAACTGAAGTAAAGTGTGACCTGCTAAGAGTCCCAAGAAGTTTGAGCATTGTCATAAATTTAAAAGAAAGACTCCTAAAACTATTGATGAAATATTAAAATTGAATTTTATTTGTTTATTCCTGATCAATTTAGCTTCTAAATTGTACGCCTAAATCACATGATAGCTCAGATGTTATTTAATAATAAAGAGAATGACATAAATGTCTGAATCTTTGCTTGTTTGGATACACAAATCTCGGTTGTGGATTCAAATTTCAAAACTTGACGATGAAACAAAGATGAAAGCGATGAAACTACGTCAGTTGCAAAAAGATAACATGAGACTAAATCATGAATTCTAAATAAACTTGCATAAAAAGCATTTTGCGGATTTCCCAGTCAATTTAAATATTACACATGAAATCAACGTAGAGAATGTATCTAAAATGGTAAGTTAAAACATTTTGCGGATTTCCCAGTCAGTTTAAATATTGCACATGAAATCAACGTAGAGAATGTATCTAAAATGATAAGTTAAAACATTTTGCGGATTTCCCAGTCAGTTTAAATATTGCACATAAAATCAACGTACAGAATCTATCTAAAATGATAATTTTAAACATTCATTATTAAAATGAAAAGAATTGTGAAAAATACTGTTGTCGTTTTGATTAAAGTATGACAAAGGTCAACATGTCGCCAGAAGGACATATATGTTTTACAAACTTTTATTCCCATTCGTTAACCTTTTCTTTAAAAGAAAGACCAGGTACGGAATGCCACATATACCAAACACACATATTACACTATCTGTTAAAAATGTGTTTAGAAAGTAGTTTCACATGCAGTTCAAATGCATCTAAAAAAAAGTCTTTTGCGATAAAGGCTTACAATATTTCTGGGGTTTTTTTTCTTTTCTTAATTTTGGTTTTATCATCAAGGGTAAGGATAAAATATTGCTTTTCACAACCCTGTTCAAATTAATATTTCATGCAAGGGCGCATAGTCAAGGTATATATTGTGACATAGGATAGAACTACTTAATCAATACTGCAAAATGCATACATTACTTCCGATTAATTTAAAATCCAAAACAAAAATACAAATAACGTTAACATTGTGTTTACGTATGTTCTACAACTTATATTCATTGTAAAATCACACAATGAACTGATCTCCAAACGCTTTACCTCTTCTTCTGATTCATCATCCATTAGACGTACAAGTCGAATGAATTCTTCCCCTTTCACATGTCTTAGCCAATCGCAGCTCGAAAACCACCGCGCATGCTCAATCCACGGGTCATCTTCCGGTTCCCAGTTCTTCAAGCCTCCATCACAGGCAAAACATCTGACGACATCCGCCGTTCCTGAAATTAAAATGTCTCCAATTAGCTTCATACCTGAGAGAGAGAGAGAGCTGACCAGCAATTAAAACAATTCTAAAATTAATATTTTCATGCAATATTTAATCATATACAAAAGACAGCATTTCTGACTTGGAAGGCTAATCCGGCTTTATTATTTCTAAACCTATCAAATAGGTTTCCGTAACGCATATTTATTTACTCCAAGTGGAACATTATTTGGGCAGTGTATACGTATCCATGTTGAATATTTATCAGCCAAAACAGCTACTATAAGCTGTTCGACTATAGAAAGAAAATGAAGGTTAAGGGTCATAAGAAAAAGTCTGTTCTCCAAAATATAGGTATTTGTGGATTATTTCATATTTCGTATTCATGTTTAAGTAATTGCATACTTGCATTCCCACTTGATGCATACAGTAATTCAGAAACGGACGAGCTTATCATGTTGCAAAATTAATTATATATACCAGGGTAATTTGAACACCCCCATAAAAGTCCCAAGATCAGGGGCGCAAAATGTTTACACAGCGCGCAAAAAAAAAAAAAAAAAAAAAACAGTGGCTAAAGAACGAACATTATACTAATCTGAATGTACACAGTGGAGTCATCCATTTATTCTTCAAATACGCAATTGTTTTGTATTCGGAAAGTATTACTACAAGTGAGAGAAAAAATAAGAAGAAAAGTGACATACCGGCAAATCACGCAACTGATTATGACGAAAAGGTAAACCTACTGGTGATGAATAAGTATACCATCGTAGAGAAATAAATTTAGTTTGATGCAATTACCTTGAATTTAAAAAAAAATAAATGGTACGTTTCTGAGAGAAATAAATCTTGTTTATTGCAATTACATCTATATTGTAAACATTTTGTCGAAGAAATTTGTCCCTTGGTACTGACAATAAATTTAAAAAGTCAAACCCCTACTAACCCAAAAAGTAGAATCCGGCCAGTGCCAACTCTGTTGGTCTCTGTGTAAGATTGATAGGCCAATTCTTGAAGGTTCGGAGTCTCTCGTTGTAGGTGTAGTACTGTGGACTTCTGACACGGCTTCCAGCCGGTAGGCAGAAGCTATCCGCCATAAAGTCGTTAGTGGTAGGTAATGAAGCCAAAGCATCTGCAAAGATTAACTATAAATCTTCAGCAAAACAACAGGTCCCCGCATTTTCCATATTTTATCCATGTCTATCCGCGCCCCAATTCTATCTCACCACTACAAAACTACCGTCTTTGGTCCAGGGATATAGTTCAATATTCTCACCATAAAGTTATATATGCTGTGGATTTAATCATTTTCTGATATCAAATAAATAGTTTTAAGGTATTTTACAAGATCCACTGGAATTACAGAGCGAAAGAAATTACAAAACGAAATCAAATAAATAATTCTGTTGAGGCCTTGACTTTATTCCATAGGTCAATACTTGTACCTCTCTAAAGGAGAACCGACAATGCCTCATGATTACAAATATGATATTCGTAAACAAAAGCAATGTGCCGTAATGTGCACGGATGATTTGAATCTGATGGAACAGAGTTTACATACCAGTAATTCACTATCTTTCAGAACTTGGGGTTCTCATACATAAGACACAACATTTTTCTATTGTCTAAACGCTACTTATTTATATTTTCTTTATTCTTTATTAAGATTAAGTGGCTGAAGATAGTAATCAAAAGGATTTAGGATCGGGTCAAGATGATATTAATCTTCCATCGCAAAGAACGCTGTTAGGACTAGTTCATGGAAAAAAAACTCCCATAACGTGACTATCATAGACGCTCTACAGCAGCCACTAGCTTTGGACATTCATTAGCAATCAGATAACGTTTAGCAGCGAAAAGTAAGTTGAAATCAAGCAACAAGGCAAGGTTTTTCCCAGTAAGATCTGAAAGCTAATGTCAAGACTCTCTATCTTATGCATTTATAAGGTGAAGACAAAATTATCGCCAATAATGGCATATATAACTTTAAAAGGTATTGGTCAACCATTCAAATTATGTCCATACATTTTGACGTCTCTATTTTAAACGATATTCGAGAATTAATTCGAAATAGCGCAGGAGATATGTGTAGAGGTTACTGGAACCAACATTTTCCTGACCACACTTTTCACACACTTTACACTTTAAACATATGAAACAAAGCAATGAACCATATATCTTCAATGATGCGCCCATGCTTGGAAATATGACAACCCCCACTTAAAAATATTCTTAGTAGATTTGTATGTTAGGAAAGCAATGTTCTATGATAAGCCCGCCCCTATTTTGTCAATGAATTTAAGCGGCTGTCCCCTGGGCTTACCATTGGATTGCTATCAATAAATTTGATACCCAATTCCCTTACAGCCAACCCTTTACCACCTGTATTTAACATTTCCATTTGAAAAATGATCAATGTGTGAAAAGAGGACTGATTTAAAATGGTAAAGAAAGCGTCAGTGTAAATCCAACACACATACATTTATATAAATTATAATGCTAATGATTCTGTGATGTTACAAAGTGGTGATGAAATTAATTTGAAATCCTCATGGATTGTTCAAATATACACTAGTTTCGTACTAAATTAGAATAAGAATAGCCCATTGAAGTATAAATTGTTTTGAGAAACTGTATCTTATTCCTTAAAAAAGAAAGTTTAATGATTAATCAGACATAGGATGCAAACTAAGTTGATATAAATGAGCCAGAATGTTGCAAATACTTTATATGTCAAATATGGAGGTTTCTGATTACACTTATTTTTGGATCTTCCATTACTGATACTCCATATTCGTTATTATTATAAATTTCGATCGCATTGTTTGCGAATAATTGCGTTTATGAACCTCACAAATGTTGGAGCAGGTATTATATGTCTATGATATATACGAGGAAGTGACGTATCACTAGAACAAAGAACTTGCTAGCGTAGATATTATAGTGTAGGGAATTTGCGATAGGTTATTAA
Organism: Margaritifera margaritifera; assembly: GCA_029931535.1. NCBI lineage: Eukaryota > Metazoa > Mollusca > Bivalvia > Unionida > Margaritiferidae > Margaritifera > Margaritifera margaritifera. Next base: position 51,956 of record JAQPZY010001402.1, on the reverse strand, counting down.
ATGAGCAGTGATCCCGTGGAAATGTAAAAAAAATTGAAACAACTAATGCTACATCTGCGGTCAATATGGTCATCGATAGATCAAGAGAAAAAAGAAAGAAAAAAAGCGATGACAATTGTTGTAAAGAATTAAAAAAATATTGTGCATTCACACGCAGAGGCGCGATCTCGACGTATTGTCTAACCTTTATATTGTACATGCCACATTGAGAAAATAGACACATAAGATCCCGATTTTAGATAAAACTATCTACAATAACTCTTAAAAAATAGACTGCAGTTCTTTGAAATGGTTCAGGCGGGGGGGGGGGGCTCTGCCCCCTTTAATTGTAACCCCTTATCCCTAACAATATTTCGCCATTTTCTATTTGATGCTGTATGCTCTTATTCCTCCATCATAAATTTATGAAGCTAAGGTTTCATGAAGATACGTGTTTGCAATTCAAATTTCTGTACTATATGTAAGGGGACGACTTTTTTAAAAACATTTCTCCCCCAACCCCCCGCTCTCTCTCTCTCTCTCTCTCTTTCTCTCTCGCATGCTCGCTCTCTCATTTTCCCTCTGTGATTGCCAAAATGATGTCTAAACCATTTTTTCAACGATTAAAAGGAATTGTGAGTATGTGATCCATTGCAATATGCTTAAAAAAAAAACAAAAAAAAAACAAACAAAAAAACAAAAACAAAAACAAAAAAAAACCAGACTGAGCAGCAGAGCCTACTATGAAAATTATTAAAAATACTTCTTGGTTTACACATTATAATTGTTGGATTCCTACAATCTGTGTCTTTCTTCTTTTAGAAATTACAAAAGAGAAAACACTAGCCCTTTTTCTGTTTCTGATCATAATTTGTGGCCATACGCTGCAGAAAATTCGTGATTTTTACTTGAAATGACCGTGCAGTCGATATGCTTCTACATTAGTTACCGGTCGGCTCGTTTTGGAATGTTGTAACACAACAGCAAACCTAATGAGCTTTCGTCATAGGAGGTAATGCAGTATTAGGACAGTCAACTCTTTAAATTTAACGGCAAACTTCGGGAATTCGAATGGAGTAACTTCTACCAGGAACAACCTACCGCTAATTATTTAATCAAATAGGGAGCCGCAGTAGCTCAGTGGTCGAGCGTCGGACTCGTAATCCAAGGATCGGCTGCCTCGGTGCGTCCTTGGGAAAGGCACTTTGCTCCCATTTCCCCGGTATGATATAGACAATACTATGTTAAAAGTGTCATTGAAACCAACAAAATACCCCCCCCCCCCCAAATAATAATTATTTAACCAAGCAACTAATCAGTTCCTGCCCGAGTTTGAATTAGTTATTCAAACCATTTGCAATAAAGCAAGTTTTGCATTACAAATCACATTTCCTACTGTGACTGTCCACATCAAAATTTTCCTGACTGACGGTACAAACTTCACTAATTTGTCCCCATCTTTTGACTAATTTTTCACTTTTCCCTGACTTATCATAATATTCCCTGACTTTCCTGAAAACTGAATATTTTCGGACTTTCCCTGGCCTGTAGGAACCCTGGTAGGCTTACACCAATATCCTTTCGATGATATGCTTATGTTTTTCCTTTTTTTGTAAGGACAAGCCAGTCACTTAGTAAACACTCGGTAACACATTCTCTGAACGCAATTGACGATGCTTGTGGCTGTGGATGTTGATTTTGGCATTGGTGATCGTGTTCTGCAAGGACACGAACTAGGCACTAAGTGGATACTCTGACACGTTCTGTGCAAACGTAGTTGACCGATTGTTGTGACTGTGGATGTTTCTGTTAGTGGTGGTGTTTTTGGTGGTGATAGTAATGAACTGTATTAATGTGGTGAATTACGGAGGTGCTTAAGATATTCACCACTATGTGGCGGATTCTCCATGGAGTCAGTGTGAAGATCATTATCTGCAACCAATGTGATATCATTTTCTGCCAACTCATTTCTGATTCGCTCGTGACCCTTCGGTGAATCCTGCCGTCTTTGAGCATCACTGCTTTCGAATCGCTGTTGTCCCGGCGTGTCATTTCTTCTGGATGAGTGTTGCTCTTCAGTGCCATTTCTTCCTTGCTGCTGCTGTCCTTGACCTTCAGATCTCCTCTGTGGCTCATCTCTCTCACTGTCATCGTTCCTCAATGATTGATGGAGAATTCCCGGTGCAAGAGGTTGATCTGTAATAACAACTTGTGGGTTTGGAATCATACGGGCAACTGCATCTTGCAAACTTATAAAAGACTGTAGACTGTCTTGGTTTCGGGCAGTCATGGGACCTCTTGATATGAGAATGATCACTATTTACGGCGGTACCTCTTTCAAAACTCCATTGATATTTTATCACAGAAATATAATTCTTCCAGAGTTATTTCTCAGGCCCTTCTTTAAAACAAGCAAAAACTGGATGATGTTTGATTAAATATTTCTGTTACAAACAGTCGAATGCACCTGTAAGAGAAAGAACAATTGTCATTGTTTGAAGTGTAGGTCTGAGACGATGGCCAAGATTGAAAATATCTGGACCTTGTGTCAGGTCAAATATACATTCTCTTACCCAGAACTGAACCTATCCACACACTAACACGCAATATTTTGATTTCGGGATACAACAACTAACAACTGACATAAAACAAACTCCACAGGCACATTCATAAAGAGAGCACACTTAAACCAACTAGAAGGCTTCATAAACTGGAAAATACAGCTTATGATCTAATTGGTGCTTGACGTTGCTTTTGCCAAGTTAATTTTATCAGTATTGCTCAACCTTCTCCTCCTTCTTCTTCTTCTTCTCCTCCTATTTCTATATATGTTGAAATTATTATGGCTCTGCCCAGTAGTTCTCCACGAATGTCATCATCATCATCATCATTAATCAATACAGGTATCCGTAGTATGAAAATAAATAGGAATACAAATAATTCAGCATGTAGGAAGCAAAACAGTGCATACTTTTTGTTAGCCTAAACATCCATATATACATCCAGACAGCTATCCTCCTAATTTAACCTGAATATTTATTCAAATCAACTTTTTGGTTAGCTACCATGTCTTCAGGGTTTCTATAGACATTTCGTATCTCGCGCCTAATAATGAAGCTTATGCACTTTGCATCGTCCTATTTCATCACTTGAGCGATGGGAGCTCCTTCTCATTGTGTTACGTATCAACTTAGTCCTTTTTTAACAAGTAGAAACAAATATTTGTATATGTTTCATTTCATGTTACCTTTTATGTAAACTCTCTCTCTCTCTCTCTCTCTCTCTCTCTCTCTCTCTCTCTATCTATCTATATATATATATATATATATATATATATATATATATATATATAAATGCAACACACTGATAATGAACAGTGCAAAACTAGTTTTTAAATAGCTTAAGCGCTTTCGACTCTCATTGAGTCTTTGTCAAGGCAAACACAAAACAGAGACAAGATAAATAATACACACAAAAAAGGGTTGAACCTACAAAAGTTTACATAACTATTTCTAATGAAATGTTTGATGTTTCGCCTAGTTGACTTCAACTTAACTGATGATGTTGTAAACTAGCTGGTATTTACCCGCAAAGGGAGGGGGCTACAGCGCCATCTGTTTTTTTTTTTAATGTAAAGTGGTGTAACCACATATTATATCCCGGATATTTCATTGTTTCTGTAATGCGAGTAATGCCTATAGCAGTAATAATACCAGGAAGAACTACAAAAAAACCCAGAAGCAATTATAGGTGAGTGAGTGAGAAATGAAAACAGCCAATGAATTATTTAATTGAAAATGTGGTGTCTGTAAACAGATGATGATTTTATTTGCGCGTGGTTGTCCTTTTCCTAGTCTTCTTGGTTGAAACCGCATGATTTCAGTGTTTTAAGGCGGCGTATCCAGTAAGGTTCCTTTTCTTTCCTGGTTTCGGAACTCCAGTTGGGGTTGTGAGCAAAAGCAGTCAGTGTTATATTGCTGAATGTGTGGCCAGGAAAGAGAAGTGTTTTGTAACTGGACTTCTGTTCAGCTTCTTTGTCATCCAATTAGATCTGTGAAGATTGATCCTTTATGTAACTTTTCAGTTTATCCAACTTACTAAAGGCAGCAGATCTTACATGTGACGAGATAAATTACATTCTTTGTTTTGCACGTTCTGTTTGGACTATGTATGTTCAATTTTTCGCTCGTAGCTATGCTAGAGAATGTGCTGGTCTCTAAAATATGCTGACAGTTTTTGGACCTTTTATCAGCACAGGGACCAGATTTGTCAGGACGGCCTTGGCTTGTGATTGGCGTTAGCTTCGCTCTGACTAGGATGTCTTTGAGGTTTTTCGGTCTGCGGTAGGCTACTACTGGTTTGTTCGGGAGGATTAAATTTAGTGTGTCACTAGATTCCACGATGGGCCAGTGTTTTGGGTGATTTGACCTACTTTGGGGTTGTCTGGATGATAGGTCAAGATATATGGTATCGGATCAACCTTGTCCTTTTCTCTATATTTTTGTAGATCTTTGTGGTTTGTTTGTTTAACCCTTTGTGTTGCCGCCGATATCAGGTCTTTGTCGTAGCTTCGGTTCATCAAATGTTCAGAGAACTCTTCAGACCTTTTTTGGAACGTTTCATCATCGGAACAAATTCTGCCTATCCCCAGCCTCCTTAGAATAGGTGAAAACTAGTTTTGCACTATTCATTTTCAGTTTGTTGCATTTATCTTAATCAATCCCTGACACACGCGATCCCTTGCTGGTTGCAGTGAATTGCGGCATTTCAAGTTATGCGATATATATTTTTACTACTAATGTAACATTTTATCAATTCGAAAATTGAAGTTCAAAAGACACGAGGTTCAACGCTATTTCAATCGCAGGCTGCATACTCACCTCAAAATACATGAGATCCATTTTGGATTGACTTTCACCTTGGGATTCCCCGGCTATTAATAGCAAATAATACAGTACATGAAGTACCTGCGGTGATTTACCTTGGCTGTAAATCGGCTATCACGAATGGAGCATTGCATTATAGATTAACGAGGTCCTTCTAGGGGAGTTTGTATTTCCTAATACAGTGCATACGAAAAAATACCTTTTCAGCTTTACATATTGTGGATACAATAATTAGTGTCGAAGACTTGAGCAACGAATGCTTAAATATATATTTCAAACTGATCAGGCGTGCTACTTAATTAAAACTACAGTCTCATTAACCTTGTAATCATATAATACCCCTAATCTTTTCTCATCAATACGAAATGACTGTAATACTTATTCAGACACCTAAGGGGTCCATGGGTGGCCAAGTGGTCAAAGGCGCTAGCCTTTACAGATTACTCACACGTCTCACCTCTGTCCGCGTGAATTCGAGTCTCGGCTCGACCAACGTGTTTTTATGTGGGAAAGCTTGCCAGTAGCTTCCCATGGGTCGGTGGTTCTTCCCGGGGTCTACCGTGGCTCTTCCTATACCAAAATATAATGGCTACCATGTTTAGCCTATCATGTGCTGAAAAATGGCTTTAACCCCCCCCCCCAATCAAACCAAACTTATTTTTAAAAAAAACCCCAAACCCCCACCTCTCCAAAGAAAACGTTTAAATTGACGATGATTCTTTATGACAATAGGTCTTTCGAGTCGTTGCACGGTGTGAAGACTAAACGTTAGAATGAGAAGATAATGGTTATAAATATCTAGGCAGTACCAGCTTTTGAAATTACAAGTCAACCTATATCTGTCCTTGTGTGTGTTGATCCGGTCATTGAAAACCCGATTAAAAGTACACGGTGACGTCGGGTATGTGCGGGCAGGCGGGGCTTGTCATGGGATTTTCTTTCGAGCCGGGATATTTTGCTTTTTGCAGAGATATTTGTGCTAAATATCGCTCTACTTTTGTCTTCCTATAAACTCATTTTTCTACAAATTATTTTTTTTTAAAGCAATTAGTAAAATATATTTTGCCTCCACTCACTCCTACCGCAAAGATTAAATAGAAGATGTCTCAATTTCAGATTAATCCATGCCATATTATTTGCGACCATGAACAAAACGGTTACCGAAACTTGTAGTCGAGACACAGATTTTTCTGTTGCTGTTCAGGCAACAAATACTCGAGTTTGTCGTAATTAACTATTTATGGTTTCAGACATACCCCCTACTCTGGGATTCATTTGAAATACAGTAAAACGCCAATTATCCGGACCCATTTGGAGACGATATTTTGTGTCCGCAAAATCAGTCGTCCGGATTATTGATTTTAATCAGCTCGGGATTTAAATTTTCGAGGAACAGGGTGGAAGATCGAATGAGTATACAATCATGATAGTAACAGTCTGGATAATCAGTGTCTATCCATAATAAAATCCTAGAAATATTAAAAACTTTGACTGATACTCAACATCTTTCATCTCTGATAAATCGGAATTTTTCGATAACTAATGTCATTCAACTATGTAATTAACTAGTTATAAACAAGAAACTTGTCATCCCCCGCACGTCAAACCTGTCCCCGAGTAATATTCCCAATCCGAAGAGAGTGGGATTAAATGTTATTCCATTAAAAGGAAAGTACAGGACTTAAACATTGAGAGTCTAGAGAGATAATGTTTGGTTATGTTATTTAAGTTTAATCAAAATATTAACGCACTTAAATCCTGGTTAGAGTTTTATTGAAAAGATCAAGCGACATTTTAAACATCGAAGTATCTCTGTTAAGTTTTGGTAATTCCTTCATCTCAAAGTAAGGACTGTTTCCTTTTTCAAAGTCAAGGATGAAAACGTATTGCATATACAACAATGGCATATTTGCCCATGATGTTCAGACGACTCAGTACGGTTTTCAGCGGATCATTTGTTTTACTGAACCACCACCATAACCCAACAACTCGCTTCATAGTGGGTTAGTCAAATTATGTCGAGGCAGTTGTAAGGACAATTAAAAGAGGGGCTATGTTTGCCGTTTTTAGACGGTGGATCAGTTTCGTTTGTTCAAAAATGAAAAACCTGAATGCCAAGATGTGTTCTTTGTGCAACAAACAATATAAACGGCAAGTTTGTTTTAGAATTATTCTCCATTTATATTAAAATATCAAATCATGTGTGATGTTTGCTGGACAACAGTCTGGTTCTTTCAAAATTCTTTGAGGTGTAAGACAAGGTGAAAATATTTGACCGATACTGTTTTCACTGTTTCTGAACGCCCTGGAGAGTTTTCTGTAAGATAATGATTGGACAGAAATTGCGCTAAAAACAGAAGGTTCTGACACCGAAATGTACTTGAAACTGTTAATTTTACTATATGCAGATGATACTGTAATGTTCGGAACTGATGCAGACTCTTTCCAACACCAAAATTTGGAAACTAAATGTCAATTTAAAAAAATAAAAAATAAATTTTAAAAAAAATTGGATAGCGTAATTGTACTAAGTTTAAATTTACACTTGGTGGAAATATCATTTCCATTTGTGATGAATTTAAATACCTTGGTATTATTTATCCAAACATCGGCTATTTTTAAAAGCTATAAAACACAACGTTGAACAAGAAACAAAAGGCCTTCATCTTTTATGTAAAAGAATAAACAATCTGCACATTCCAATCGATTTACGTTTAAAACTGTTCGATCGCTCGGTTTTACCTAGTTTGCTGTACGAATGTAAAGTTTGGGGGTTCGAAAATGCCCAGCCTATTGAAAATGTTTACATTGAATTCCTAAGATTTATAACAAAACTTAGAAAGACACACACACACACACACACACACACACACACACACACACACAAACAAACACACACAGTTACTTTCCACTGTTCAGAACTTGGTAGGAAACCAGTTTACATTCATATTAAATATCGCATGAATGGATTTGGGATTTCAGTAATAAATGCAGAATACTCTAAAATTTCCAAAAATGTGTACAATATCATGTCCAGTGATATACATTCCGGCTTTATCTCTTAGATGATTTGAGTCTGTTTAGAAAATATGCTCATACTTAAAGTATTTCACAATATAGAATTTATTTTACAGAAAGATCCATTCAGTTAAAAGTTTATCTAATTGTAGGATTGGTAGAATTGGACATAGTTGTATCTGATGTAGATGGCAGCTAGTGTTTGCGATGCCCTATTCTCTAACAATTACATACACTAACAACAGACTTGTGATAAGTGCATGCCTGTAAAATACTGAGTGTATTTTAAATGTCGAAGCCTTCTTTAGTATCATATATGAGGCAATGCTGCTTTTTTGTTCTTTTAGTCATTAGCATAACAAAGTATGGAAGAAACTTACCATAAATAATTTGTATAACATTTTTTTTTTACGATGAAAACTGCCAGGAATAATTTACATGTTTGTTTATTCATTTATTTATTTATTAAGTTTCTTCTTCTTCTCTTTTTTTTTTTTTTTTTTTTTTTTCGTTTTCTTTTACATCCCAAATATCGTTTACAAGAACATTTTATATATGCATGATAGACTGAGCATGCACTAAAAATAAACCAACTAGTACACGCATAACATGTTTTCTTTCATAACAAAATGCCAGTTTTTACAGAGGATGAGTCTGTAATTAAGTATGTGCATTACGTGTGTGGACTGCTGACGGTAGATATGGAATCACTAACTAGTATACAAAGAAGAAACAAATAGTGCGATTTTAATAACTGACATATTTATGCTTTATTCTGATTCAGCTGCTAAAAATGTAATTGTTGTGTGAATGAAACTGTTTGTACTCATCAAGTAATGCATGTGTATGTATCTAAGATACATATCCGCTTGTAAACATGTATAAGTAGTCTTTCCAATGCAGCTATTGATGCCATTGAAAAGTATTATATAATGAACAGTAAATTCTCAATATTGCTTGTTGGAATATTCATGATTTTAAGGTAAATAAGATCAAACTTTTTTATATTAGCAAGTCTGACATTTGTAGAATAGTTGAAACCATGAATGCTATGATGTGCTTGCAAAGAAAACTTCAAATAAAGGGAGGAAATCTGGAATCTTTACTATTATTTTATAAACAAGAATTACAAAAGGGATTTGCACAAACATATTAAAACAGCAAAATACTGGATATAAGAGCAGAAGAAAAAAATTGGTAATGAGAAAGATCTGTATATCTTTCTTATGAATATTGGACCTTTATCTTGCTCTGAACCATCAGAAAATTAAAACTACTTTGATATCTTATATCTTTGAAAGATAACCAAATACTCTGAAGTTAGCAATAATCTTTTGATATGAACGCCAGAACTTCTAAAGCTAAGGACTATATCAACCTAGATAATGTAACCCAGCATGGAATGGATATACTATTACCATATGATTAAATATATGAATGTAATATTTCAAGGTCAAAAATGGATACAATCTTGAAAAAGCAAGGAAACATTTATATAATTCTGTATTAAAAACCCAAATTAGAATATTCATTGGTAGAACTTTTAGAGAGTCACTTGGAAGCATGATACATCATTGACCCTATTGTAGTAAGTAATTATATTACTGTTCATTTTTTTTGTTTATCGGATATAGTGGGGTTTTTTTTTAAAATAGCTTTCCACCATATGAACTGTCAAATAATTATATGCACTGGCCTAATTTGAAACTTGTGTTTTCATTATCAGAAAAATTAAAAGGAACAAAATGTCAAATTTATTCCATGGAGATTTTGTTTGGGATAACAACTACATGGATCATTTTCATTGCAGCACTTCAAGATAATCAGTTCTACTTATATCAGCCATGCTCAGTGGTACATTGGTATTGACACAGACAATAATGTTCATATATTAACTGAATATATATATATATATATATATATATATATATATATATATATATATATATATATATATATATATATATTAGCAACAAGTAAATGCCTCAGGTGTGCTAGACATAAGAAAAAAAATTCGAGTGTTTACAATAAAAGTAAAATGGTATGATGCAAACCACTACATCCTACTTCCGAAAATCAGGCGTATCGGCAACGAGCTTCATCAACAACCAAATAATTTTAACTTGAGATCAGCTTTTCATAAATTAAAACAAGATTACAAACACTTAATTAAAACTAAAAATGAAAAAAAAATCACATTATACTACATAGATTATAAGAACTGGAATTTTAAAAAAAAAACAAAAAAAAAAACAAAACAAACAAGTATTTTGGAAAACTTTGGAGTATTTAAAGTGCAACACAGACGACAACAACATGTTAATCCTATTTCTATTGATAATTGGAACAACTATTTGGAACAGTTATACAGGGATCAAAATGCAAAAATCGATCTTGAGGAACTAGAACATGAAAATGATAACCAACACATTCTAGATTTTAAATTTACATGCAAAGCAATCACAGAAGAAATAAAATCCTTAAGAGATCATTAACAGCCTGGGATGGATGTGATAATCAGTAAAATGGTCCGTTTCTCCACTAATGTACTTTTACCGCCTTTGTTCAACTATTCAATAATAGATTGCAAGTAGGTTAGGTCCCAGTGTGTCAGAATATTTATATGATCTGAACACTACACAAAACTAGTGATTATCATAACTATAACACTACACAAAACTAGTGATTATCATAACTATAACAATTACAGAGATATAAGTCTCACAAGTTGTTTGAACAAACTATTTACTTCATTTCTGCATAAGAGATTTATACAATGTTTTGATGAAAATTATAAAATGGCTAGAATCCAGACTGACTTTTAACCAAACTTAAGAACCACTGATTATGATGTACACAATAAAACAATTCTAGACAAGTACTTACAAATGCTTAAAAAAGACCTGTTTTTGCAACTTGTGTTGACTTTCCCAAAGCATATGTCTTCGTCTGGAGACCTGGTTTATTTAAGAAACAATATAACTTGGGAATAGATGGAAACGTCTATAAAATCGTTAAATTAATGTACACACACAAAATAAATCACAACTGTCACATTGGATAACTACATGGGACCCATTCCTAATATGTATAGAGGCGTCAAACAAGGTGATGGCTTAAGCCCACTGCTATTTTATATTTTGTATTAATGATTTTGGAGGAATCATTTCTTCAGAAACGTGTCCAATTCAGTCAAATTCTTGTTCATGTGATTGCCTTTGATATGCGAGTACCCATTACTTCTCTAAAAACTGAACGAGGTCTACAATCCTGCCTGGATTCGCTGGATGAAGAATTTTATTTTTTTCTGATGGCAAGTCGATGCCATTTGTACAGAACTCTAAAGCATTAACGTTAAATGCACTCTGCTAAATTAGTGCCAACTAGTCATTTTTTTTTTTTTTTTTTTTTTAAGAAAGAATCGAAAATACCAAATGTTTGTAGACCCAAGCCGCACGACAGACAATGCACAATGGACCCATGGTCATTTACTATGCTCTGCTGCCCTAGGGCCATGTGAGATGATGACGACTGATTGCTGGCACATGAACAAATGAATGTATTGTACTGAGGCCAGTGGAGTAAAGTGTCTTGCCCAGAATACACCAACGCGGCCGACGCGGCTTAATCTTCTTTGGCTATTAGCTAGTTTAATTTTTGCTACCTCGTTGATGACAACCGAAGTGTGTGCCTTATATGACGCAGTCTTCATAGTCGTAAATTTTCGACTTCATCGAGGATAAGCTTAAACTCTTCCTCAAAGATGGTGTTGTCGAGGAGAGCCAGTAGAAGAAGAACGAGAAAAAGTAGTAGTAGTAAAAGAAGAAGAAGAAGAAGTAGAAGAAGAAAAAGAAGAAGTAGCAGTAGCAGAAGAAGAACAACAACAACAAGAAGTACTAGTAGTAGAAGAAGAAGGAAGAAGAAGTAGTAGTAGAAAAAGAAGTAGTAGAAAAAGTAGAAGTAGTAGAAGATGAAGAAGAAGAACAAGTAGTAGTAGTAGAAGAACAAGTAGTAGAAAACATAGAAGAAGTAGTAGAAAAAGAAGCAGAAGAAGAAGACGTAGTAGAACAAGAGGAAGAACAGGACGTAGTAGTAGTAGTAGAAGTTCAATGGCACATATCGTGATAGAAAAAAATGGAATGCGCTATATTTAATTACAGCTTCTGAAAGATAACAGCTTCAGATGTAAGAAGTAGAAGAGAAAAGGTACATAGAAATATTGAGTGTGTTCGAAATGTAAATCTATGCTAGTATTTTAAAGATATATAATTGTACCGAAATTTTGCACAAAATAAGTGTGAACACCGGCATTACTTGAGAGTCTCTCGTCCTTTATTTAGATCGGTGAGAGGATTCATGTCACATGTTTGATCGTGTAACACGTAATTTCCTATTGGGACGAATGTTGCGTGACACTAATCACGTGTCCTGTTATGCGTCTTTAAAATTGCTAATCGTATGCAGTCCACTCCATCTGTGATCCCAGTGTATGAACAAGTTTATTTGTTATCAGATATAACGTAATTTTCAGAAAGTATGACGTATGTGCTTATACGGAGATTAAACATACATACATACATACAAACAAACATACATACATACATAATGTCTTCTTTTAAATACGTTTCGGTGTCCCTTTAATTTTTGTACGTAAAGTTAAATAACGATTGTGTACATTTATGAAACAGCGCACTGCAATATACAAAGAAATGCATTTGTATTATGTTAACTTTGTCCTGTTTGATAATAATAATAATAATAATAATAATAATAATAATAATAATAATAATAATAATAATAATAATCAACTCGGGGTCATTTGGCGTAAAAATAGATGACGCTCCTCGGTGTGTTCATTCAGATTCATGCGAAAAATTATATCACCACAAAATATTCAAGAATGAATTTGGACTCAAGTTGCGACGAATATTTTGACATAACATACGTACAACTCTCCTTTATTTATACAGGTATTTCCGAAATCCCCTTTCAAGATTTTTTTTGTTGATTTTTTTTCTCTCCATTTTCCTGAATGACCTCTCGCCGGTAGAGCTATTATGTGTAGAAAGCAAAATTATTTGTTAAGGCGGCATACGAAATGTCACTTTATGTATATTCGTCAACAGTTTATATATTCCTGATGGCCCCCCCCCCCCTCCTTCGAATGAAAGAACATTTGTAACACAAAAACTTCTTAACCCGTTGTACCCCTGAATCAAGCAGCAAACTACGTATGAAAAAGTTGTAACTCACCCATACGGATAAAATCAAAATCGTCACATGATGACTAGTAAAGTAAATCTGTAAGAAAGATCTGACGCAATTTCCAGGCTTGATTGATTAACAAAACAAGCAGGATAAATTGAGAAGAGTGACTTGTGTAAGGGAAGTAACACCAACAACTCTCTTTCTCGAAAATTCCACGGCACACACCCTTTTTCATAACTTCTTTTTACATACATACATACATGGGCAGTAAAAGAAACAAAACGACTAATAGTGTTTTGTTCAATACTAGATATCAATCCTTTTACGCATCTCTCTCTCTCTCTCTCTCTCTCTCTCTCTCTCTCTCTCTCTCTCTCTCTATATATATATATATATATATGTATATGAGAAATAACTTCGTTAAGAAACGAACGCTGACTAGTCAAATATTTTGGTAAAAACATAATTTATATGGCGAAAGGTAATGCAGTTTCCATTTATTTACTCTATGATCATTTTTGTTGCTACCAGAATGACTTCTGTAGAAATATACACCCAAGCATCAGCATCGCATGACATGATAGGAAATGTTGTATTTGCACAAGGGTAAAATATAGCAAATTATTGGTAAAATTTGAATTTTTTAAAAAAAATGTGTTCTTCTATTTCTAACATGTGAAGAATGTATCTTTATCCGCCCAGGTAACATACAAAAATAATTAAAATCATTGAACCGAAACTACTCTATTTTGAACACTTTAGACTTGGATTTTTGGCAGTGACAAATAAATATGATATTGACACTAACACTGATAGTGCATGATCTACTGCTGTAGGTAAAACCATACCGATGGATGGCGATTGCAAGTTAGGGTGACATTGATTCTTTATGAAGCGCTTGCGCACGAATAAAAAAAAAAAAAAAAAAAAAAAAAAAAAAAAACAGGAGGAAGCTGCAGCGTTCACCGCAGAGTAATAATGTACTCCAGAAATTAATATAAATGTTTGACCGCGTCGACTGTAAGCGTATACCCCATATTTTTTACCAAGCGTATTTCGGCAGCGGTCACATTTCCCCGCGGAACAGCACCTCAAAGTGGAAACAATGTATTATATGTTGGTGGCGCACTGGGAACAGGCCTCGTGTTTTGTTCATGTTTAAGAGCTGAGTATGAGAGAAAGAAAGTTGTCGTTCCAGCTGTTTCAGCGGTCCTATTGTTCCAGTCTTTTTTGCTGTTCCCGTCATTCCAACGGTTTCCGCAGACCAAACACACAGCTTTCTGAGAATTTCCAGCGAGACTTTTCATAATTTTGTCGCGAGCTTCTGCTTTTCCTTTGGTTATTTGCTCGTTTAATTTTTGCTACCTCGTTAATGACAACCGAAGCGTGTGCCTTATATGACGCAGTCTTCATAGTCGTAAATTTTCGACTTCATCGAGGATAAGCTTAAACTCTTCCTCAAAGATAGTGTTGTCGAGGAGAGCCTTAGATGATGAGTGCGACTTCGGAACCAACACAAGTACCTTCGCAGAATGTACTTGCACCGATGTTAGAACTAAAGTTGGAACCGATACCTGCACAACCGCGAAAAATAGAACAGGAAGTGATGCAGGTAACTAAGGTTAAAAACCCAGATAGAGTTGCCTCCGGTAAAAAAATTAAAAAAAGAAGAATAATTACTGTTATGATGAAACAACGCTAAACTGAAATAAAAACGCCGCTATTCCGTCCGAAGGGCTGGAACTGCCTGGACGACAGAAACATCACGGAACTTTATATATATTCGTCAACAGTTTAAATTTTCCAACCGCTGAACAACTGGGATTACAGGAACCGGACGCCTGCACGAGAGCAAAATAGCACAATGCCATCTTATATTCCTTGGCTCAGCCTAGCTTTGGCAGCTGGCCTCGCGTACGCCATATTCCGCAGACCAACGTCGGAACGCATACGACGGCAAAAAGCAGCGGGCTGAGAGGAACGATAAACGCAGCATGAACTGCGGGAGCCAGCAGCCACTATTAGACACACGCCCGACTCTTTTTATATGGAATAGTATTGCGTTCCGCAAATAAGTGTGGACGAAACCCGCTTGAAAAGCTAAAAACTATCTATACCACCTTACACTTAAGACATCAGAAATCTCGTTTAGCATGAAGCACTACTTGGCAGCCTTGAAGTCGGGTATTTGATGATTGCCGAACACTTGTTGAAAATAAAACCGGCCGACATTAGCCGCCCGGACTTCAAAGACGCATCAAAGACCGTTACCATCACTGCGCTGAGCCTTTGGACGCAGGATATGTTAATTAAACAAGGCTTCGTTCCTACTAATATCATCACAGCTGCGTAAACGCAAAATAATAACAGCCTCCGTTGCGTTTATGCTTGACGGGGCATTTGCTAACACCTTTACATTTACTGGCTCACACTTTCTCTTCTCTCCATTCGATTCAGATGGCGCACTGCAGAGCGCATCCACCACGACAAGGCATCAGAACAGCTCTAAGCTGCGCAGGCTGAGTACTATCGTAAACGCAGCGAGCTTCTCGACCTCCGCAATGAACAAGAACAGCCGGAACAGTCAGGAATACAGGATTTACAAACCGTTTATGAAACTGCCACTCTCGTCAAAGAACAGAGTAGGAAAAAGAGCCTGGAGCTGAGCCAAAACGTTTACATACCCTCGCCCGAGAAGCAAAACTATGAAATAATGTTATTGTCGGGGGCCTCTCCGCCACTGACTATGTGGCTTACAAGTACTTGTAAAATATTTCTATCGTAAGCACGGCAAGTGCAGGCATTTTTACGCCTGGCCTTATCACTCACCTGGGGGACAGGCCCAACTTTCTTATTGAGGTCTGACGTGAATCCCCATCCGCGATGCGGCAGTTTGCTGCTCGCGTTGCAGGCATATGCTTGTGCCCTCTGCTACCCCCTCCCCAACCATTGCAAAGCTCGTTTGTGCCGCGAGGTACATAGCAGACTTTCCCGCCGGTTAGCGGATGGCAAACAAACACAGGCAAACGCAATTTTTACACAGCCATGTTGAAGCTTCCAAAACAATAAAGCACAGCAAACGTTTTAGCTTGCTAGACCATTAAACGCTTGCTGCGATATACTACAGCCCGTGTGGATACTGGAAGGGCGTGATAGCTACCAAAAGGCTGACAGAAACCGCTAAAGTCTCACAAGATGTTACCATGGCGTGGCTCAAGAAGCAGGCCAAATGGCAGATTTACCTGAGCGACATTCCCCGGCATCAATTTTATGTTTCAATCCTTAACAAGCTGCACCAGTAAGATCTCTTGTTTCTGCCGCATGACAAAGTCGGGCGCTACGCATGCAAGTAGGCGCTGACTGTGGTTGATGTTGCCAGCCGTTACTAGGAGGCTGAGCCTCTGGATACAAATTTGGCTTCTAAGGTCGACGACGCCTTGGCACGTATTTACTAGCGGGGGCTGCTAAAGTGGCACGAGCTGCTGCAGGCTGACCCCGGCAGTGAGTTTATCGGCTCTGTGTCGCAACTCTTGGCCAAGCACAACGTGCAGTAAGGCAAGGCGAGGCCGGGAAATCTGGAAGGCAGCCGACGCCGTGCCACAGATCCTGTGTGGTCGCTCAAGGTGTTCACCCTGTATGATAGGTCTGACATCCCAGGCCAGTCACCTATATACCATCTTTATGGTAGTGACGCTCCGCACAGAAGCTTCGTGCCTGAAGATACTCAGCTACGACCACCCATCACTTCGATCGGCATACTCGTTGATGTAGTAGCCATATGCCCAAGTTGCGATGCTGTCAGGAGCTATCCATTGTTTTATGTCCAGCGGGCTCAGGCTCGTATTGCTTATGCGGTAGACCCCAATTTTGTGGTGGTAGCTGCGGATGGCTGCCATAGTGTAGCGAAACTCTTTTGTTTCTGGAAGAAATCCAGGTAGAGGCTATGCCGGAGGTCGGCTTTAACTACCGTCCTCGAAATATCTTTGGCCTTGCAAACCTCTGCTTGCTTTCACAAGCAAAATGCTGTACATCTTGGGGGGGGGGGGGGGAGGGGGGAGGTCGACGAACGCGGCAATTGACTGTCCGGCCTACTCATCTTTAAACTTGCTTACGACCTTCCTGTTGGCTGTGCTGTAGAGCGGGTGCTCACGTGGGTATTCGCTCCTGTTGTAGAGGCTGGCATCTTCAGTCATGTCACGATAAACATCGACAGTCTCGAGCTGCTGCAGCAGGCTGTCGGTGTCTATGTTTAGCAGGGCCGCCTTGTCTCAATACCTGGCCTTAGTGTTGTTTTAGGAAAAGTCGTACATGAGCTTGCTGAGGTCGAGGGTCACCTGCTCCGTGTAGATTGGGCGGTTTAACTTCAGGTTCGCTCTTTTGGAATGTACGGCGATAAGGTTGCTGTCGAAGATTTTCCTGGACTGAAACGCTGGGTCGGACACTAGGCGCTGCCGCTTGTCTTCCACACCCTCAAGTCGTAAAAGATCCACTTGGATCCGCTTCCTCAGGTTCTTCGTGGTATTCCCAAATACTGAGTTCTTCGTCATCTTGAAAAAATCTTTTTCAAACTCTGATGTTGCCTTGGTCTTGAGATCAGTGTTGAGCTGTATGTATCCACGGGTTTTGGTCAAACTCCAATGTCCTGTGAACCTTGGTTACGCGCATTCCAAGCTGTGTGTACAGCTGAATGTTTCGGTAGTGAACAACTTCTCGCTCCTTTCTTTGCAGACTTGGAACGAGTTTAACGCTTTGAGTGAACATACCCCCCCCCCCAGTTCGCTCACTAGATCGTGCTGGTACTCGCTGAACCAATCATCTTGAATGACTATACACTCAGAAGCCAGCGAATAGTCGCTGTGCACGTCATGAAGCTCCGGATATTCGCGGTCTACTTCAAGAATGTAGCCTTTTGGTGAATCAGCCGAAACGGCGGTAATCTCGCTAACAAAGTTAGCTGGATCTGGCGAATCAACCCCCTTAAAGCCACTATTTCGTAGACTCTGCATCATGGCCCAGTCATAGAGGTTATCGAAGTCAATGTAGGTTATCCAGCTGTTTGGGCTTTCCGTTGTTATTGTCGCATCCATAAGATGCACATATTGGACTGTTCGGTTTCGCATGACGGCAGCTCACCATCAAAATACCATCACGGATTCCCTTCTCAATAAACAGGTGCATGTCGATGTCCCAGCTCATACCTGGCGAACAACAATAGTGGGCTGGGTCAGGGCCGTAGTGTTGGAGCGAGGCATCGCGGAATGCTTCGAACACGTCCGCTAGTGGAAGCACATTAGGTTGTAATAGTCACCCATGGCTTTGCAGCGAAATGCCTTCCATACGCTATGGGCATGCTTATGGTCTTCTTCGGTTATACATGCGGAGCTGAGTTGACTGTAGAAGGCATCTATCGGTGAAAGCTGTGTTTCTTCGAATGGCTTCCAGCTGCTCATATATTCGTATAGTTAGACGCCCTTGCAAAGCAAGAGGTTAATGTCAGCGTCCGGCGTTCCGCCTTCATGCTTCGCCGTGGTTCGAAACGCCACCTTGGGCATGTTGGCAGCAAGCTTGTTGAGGCTACTGTTCATAAACTGGAGGCTGTCAACAATATGTAACTGTCATAGTGAGAACATCATGCACTTCTCCATGTTGTTTGGAATGGCGCTCATTTTTTTTCATCAATGCTGTTTCAATGGCTTCCGTAATCAGCTGGCCATCATAGTTGCGCAGATTATGAAATCACAACATGGACCTTTATTTTTTCTGGGTAGATACGCAGCCTGGGATTGCATGCTTGATGGGTGGCTCTGCTGTATTTTCTGGTGATATGGCAGTGGTCTCGCACGTAACGTGGTCAAGTTTCTTGCCGCAAACGTGGCAGTCATTGGCGTTCTTAAAAGCCTCTTTGTCGTCTTCACTCTGCACCATATCCGCAGGCTTTCGTACCATCACAGCAGACGACTATATATGAAAAGCCACATGGGACCTGGTCAGCAATTTTTGGTGTGTGGCTTTTCTTTGGATTGTTGGCAAAGCCTTCCACCGGAACGTTGAGCGCTTCCAAGTCCGCACAGATGATATATGGAACACGCATCTGGCGATGGTGGTTCTGGAAGGTTAGGAGGGCGCTTCATTCTTTCGGTAAGGACACTCGCTGTGGCTTTTCGCTTATACCGCGGGAATCTTTAATGTGGGATTCCAAAAGGTATGCCCGGCTGAAGGCGTGGAGGCAGCGGAGGCAGATGTGCTTCTCATTTTTGTATTTGTTTTTCTTTGGGGTTTTTTTTCCATATGCCTTAGGATTTTTATCAAGACGTAGTGGCTCTTTTCCGCGGTCCCAGCAGCCGCTTCACCTTCGGGAATCACTGAAATCAGCAATAGATCGATAGCGTGTGGCCTAATTTCCTCGCTAATATGCAGTGGGCAGAGTCCATCTTTCCAACCAAAGATATTAACTGCTATTGTTTCGTTGTCACGCTCAAACTTGGCAATATTATTAACCTTGACAGGAAAGTCAATGCCTGTAAAGTCAAGCTCACCCAGGTGCTGACGATACTTTCTGGCTGTTTAATACTGTTGTCTGCTGGGTATAAAGCCACAAAATAGTCCACTGAATGTCGGTGATTTTCACATTAATAACAGACCGCCGTGGTATACATTTTAGCGTCGAAATGTAGCTCCGGCTTTGAAATGGCGACACTTCAATGTCAAGCGCTTCACAACAAGCAAATGCCCATCCAGACCCCTCGCACATGTAATATTCATTGCTCTTCAGTATGACTGCATTAGCTTGGTCAACCAGCTGCTCAACATCATCAATGCACATGACTATGGTGGCGTCACTTCTGTACTAGACCGTCACTTTTGTGGTTACTATCATAGCTTCTTTATTGTAAACATTTTCTATGCCAGGCATGTTTTTTCTCAGCTGTGCCGTTAAGATGAGGCCAAACTTTAAACCATCAAGGCTTTTGCGCTCTCTCGAAAGGATATCATGTACCCTAGGAGTCAGACCATTAAGAAATACCAAGGCGTCTACTTCTACCTCATGCTTTTCAGGCGCGGTGGCACTATAATCTTTCACAGCCGAATCGACTCAACCCTGCCGCTTTACAAAATCGTGCAGTTGCCTTCTGATTCAGCGTGGTGCTGGAATAGGCCTCTGTGTCTCTTCATGCGAGAGAAATTAATACTCCTTGAGAATACTGTTCAGTGCTTCATCGGTTAGCTCTCTCTGCGCCTGATTTGATTACGCGCTTCAAAATGCGTTTGCCACTTGGTGCTGGAACAGGCCGCTTCTGCTTTTAGCGTGGTGCCAGAACTGGCTGCACTGCTGGTGCCACCGCATGAAGAGCTACAAGCCCACTGGAATAAGTCTCCCCCACTGCCGCCACTTTGAATGTGCTTTAGTAAGTAAACAAAGGCGCTATTTTGCAATTGCCAAGACTAAAACCATAAACCATGGGCAGCGCTGTACGCGGCAACGAAACCCACTCCATATTTAGGTTCAGATACAATACACAGATACACACAATTCCGTGACAGTCTTAACATATTTGCTTGAAACGTAAGGGGCCTGATGTCCTCTGCACTGTGTATAATTTGCTTGATCTATTAGATATTGATATTGCGATCATATGTTAACACAAGTTAACAAGCCAGTCAGAGAAATATTTGAGTACTTTACACGAAAGCTGTATAAGCTACACTGAAGTGGATGATAGTAAGTATGCCATTAGTACTAAAAGTCGAATTTTGGTGTGACAATAATGTAAATGGAAAATCTTGCATATTCTGTCAAACAATTAGATTTACAGTAAAGACCGAATTGTATGAATTGAATTAAACACGATCTCAAAAATTCTGATTTGGTATTATTTGGCGATTATTTTCCTGCTGGTGACAATTTTAATTGCTACCAAGAATGTATTGATATTCTATAGTCCCTTTTTGAATATTATGCTTCCCTTGGTGAAATAATACTCCTGGAGACTTTAACGTTATAGATGATGAATTTTTCCATTCTTGTTGTTTTTTTCACGATAAAAAAGCCAATTGTTGACAAACTTTATTGACAAAATCAACTTAGTGGCCCTAAACAAAACAAATCTGAATCAGTGATTTAGTTACACACTCGAGCCTCTTAAATTATCTCTTGACCATATTCTTGTTGGCAAAAATTTGCTTCAATACGTAAATGACTGCAAGGTTCTTGAAGATCAGGATACATGTTTAGGGTCAAATCACCATGTATTGTACAGCAAGCTCTCTGTCCCAATCACAAGGTATGCTGATCATTGCTATCTATCTTCGTCTTCTCCTTCATGGCATTCAGCTGACACAGGAAGGCTTATCAACTAGAGTTTGACAAAAGATTAAATGAATTAAAGGTTTATATTCCACTATCTCCGGAACAAATTGAAGAATTAAATAATTAACTTGTGCTCCTTTTAAAAGAAGTTGCATTA
The DNA here is from genome assembly GCA_029931535.1 of Margaritifera margaritifera. Taxonomy (NCBI): domain Eukaryota; kingdom Metazoa; phylum Mollusca; class Bivalvia; order Unionida; family Margaritiferidae; genus Margaritifera; species Margaritifera margaritifera. The sequence continues at coordinate 30,400 of JAQPZY010001402.1, read as the reverse complement.
AATACTATCCCTAAAAAGACAGCCCATATACAAAGCCTCGTTAGTCACCCGATGTCCATGCAGCCCATGAAAGGGCTAGACGCTTTAGAAGGATATGTATTGAAAATGGGAGGATCAGGGGCTTAATGTATGTCAGCTACAAATAATACAATAATGCCAGAACAGAATTTAGGAAAATTCAAGAGCAAGCTATTAATGCGTACGAAGAAAGTGTGTTTAATGATTTAGATGAAGCAGATGAGTTAGATATTAGTCCAGTCTGGAAATTATCCGATATACAACTTAATAGAGGTAGAAATGCTAAAAGTTGCTTGAAGACTGGACCAAACAACATAGATGAAAATACGAGAATAATCACTTCAGTCTTCAGACACAAATTTTTTAACGACCTATCCCAGGGGTGTCAAACATACGGCCTGCCAGACTCATTATTTATTATTAGTTATATTAAATCTGGCTCGTCATAGCATCTTGAGTTTGACACCCCTGATCTATCCTTTCAAAGGTATACATCACTGTATTAAACCCGCTATTTGTGGCAAATACCTCCATCAAACAAAGCACATAAACTGGTAAAAATTGTAGCCACGTTTCTGGTCACTTCAAACAGTATGATACTTTATAATTGTCATCAATGCAATACTTTTTACACTGACGTTACTGTACATACGCTAATCTCGTGTTAAAAAATACGAAGAATAAGTGATCGATTTTGGTTGCATATTATCGATAACGTTGACAGTCTTGGCGTTTATCTTCAAAATATAACTGATGAGTTTGTTTATCAATTACTTGGTGGGGAATTCCCCTACAAAAGTGGATTGCATGGATTCAAAGTCTACATATATTTTATAATAGTTTCTGCAGGAACCTTACCCAATTTTTGTCATAACACAGAATTGGAATGATTTGCTTAAAATGTGTGAACATTGTATTTTGTATTTGATGTGTATGTCTGGTTGGAAAATAAATGAATGAATGATTTATCTATAGATAATGCAATTATGATAAGGATAATATAACACATATCAGCGTTTGGCACATGCAATGGACAATTTGGATCTTAAAATTGGAGTTTAAAGCCTTCTAAATTGATTGCGTTATTCGACCCCTTTGGATGAACTTAGTACGACCATTTAGCCGGTAGGGGATGGCCATTTCACTTTCTCCCTACGAAGGAAGACTGTAGCGGTCACAGAATAACTGGAATCATTCCTTGTCGGGTAACACTGGAATGATACAGACCCCAAAGATCATAACAATCAAATAAAAAAAATTGTATTCTCGTTTATGCATGTATGCATTGGTGATTTACATATGTAACTGTTCGTCATGTCCTCATCATTCTCATATCTGTACCTTTTCTCGGTGTTGTTATCAATTTCCTAAAGGAGGAAATAAAAGTTAAGAAATGAACGAACCAAAGATTTACTTTTGATGTTAAAATGCTTAACATCTAATTTTGAAATATTTGCCTGCCAGATTAGCTCACTGCCAGATTAACTCACTGCCAGATTAACTCACTCGTACGGTTTTGTCAATATTTTTTTTTATCGCAATTCAATTGATAATGTAAATCAGCAAGCTTTTTTATCCATTGAAGTTTGCAAGATTTGTCTGTGATTCAAATCCTTGGGACTTCAGAACTTCCCATACTGTAGTCACTGTAAATTACATTTCTTTTGATCCGATTTGGTTTTCCATCCCACAGAAACTTCAATATTAAAAGATTAATATTGTGCAGAATATTTTGTGGACTTGAAAAATTTAATATCTGCTACATTAAAAAAGGTAACAGTAAAGATTTTATAACCATTGCTTTAAAGTATATTGTTAACTTTTCTTTTGACCAGGTCTCATTAATACTGTGAATATTTTTGCACTCATAGCAAATAATTTAATCTGATAACGTCAACAAAGTCACCAGTATGAGCATACATGTGACAGAATTAGGATTTCAAACCAGTAGTTTTACAAATTGTTTATTACTGGCATCTGTACCAAAACATGAGTGCAAAAGCCAATATTAATATGGTTGAATTTGATTTAATACACTGGAATTTTTTCTGGAAAGTGGCTCTTCAAAGGAGGAATTACCCATTTTTTCCTCAAGTGAAATATTGTGGGTTCACATGGATTTGAGGCCATGTAGTATTATTACTACATCAGGTTTGGAGATTACAAAATCAGTGTTACATTGTTATCTTGGAAATAGGGCAATGTTACTGCATGGGTTTGATGATTACGAATGTAGTATTGTTACTACATCAGGTTTTGGAGATTGCAAAATCAGGGTGTTACACTGTCACATGGAAATAGGGTAATATTACTATGTGGTTTGGTGATTAGTAATATAGTATTGTTACTACATCAGGGTTTGAAGATTACAAAAATCAGTGTTACACTGTTGCCTGGAAATAAGGTAATGTCACTACATGAATTTGGGGATAGCAGTGTAGTATTATTACTACATCAGGTTTTACAGATCACAAAATCATTGCCTGGAAATAGGGCAATGTTACTACACGAGTTTGGGGATAGCAATGTAGTATTGTTACTACATCAGGTTTTGGAGATAACAAAATCGGTTTTACACTGTCACCTGGAAATAGGGTAATGTTACCACATCAGGCTGGGGAGCAATGTAGTATTATTACTACAACAGGTTTTGCAGATCATAATATCAGTGCCTGGAAATAGGGTAATGTTACTACATCAGTTTGGGGATATCAATGTAGTATTGTTACTACATCAGGTTTTGCAGATCACAAAAACAGTGCCTGAAGATAGGGTATTGTTACTACATGGGTTTGGGGACAGCAATGTAGTATTGTTACTACATCAGGTTTTGCAGATCACAAAATCAGTGCCTGGAGATAGGGTATTGTTACTACATGGGTTTGGGGATAGTAATGTAGTATTGTTACTACATCAGGTTTTGCAGATCACAAAATCAGTGCCTGGAGATAGGGTATTGTTACTACATGGGTTTGGGGATAACAATGTAGTATTGTTACTACATCAGATTTTGGAGATCACAGAATCATTGCCTAGAAATAGGGTATTGTTACTATATGGGTTTGGGGATAACAATGTAGTATTATTACTACACCAGGTTTGCAGATCATAAAATCATTGCCTGGAAATAGGGTATTGCTGCTACATGGGTTTTGGGATTATTGTGTGTACACAAATTTAAAATTCCTTTAAAAAGGACAAGCAAGCAATTCCTTTTTTTTCTGGAAGCCATTTTTTAAATTTTTTATTAAATAGTGATATAAAATATTAAATGTTCAAGTTCATGTTTTAAATTATTCTCCTTTTGGTCTGTAATTATCACCTAAGGATAATCTGTTAAGTGTATTTAACTATTTGATCATCTCAGTACAAAATTAAATTAGTATTAACGCACTGTAGCAACTTAGTGTACAGATATAAAGAAAGACAGACAATTTAGAAACAATAAAACAACAAACACGCAGCGACAATAATACCTTAAGGAGATGAGAAAGGTTGCACCTATTTAATAAACTTTCTTTTCCTATGTCTATGGCATCACTGAAGCATAACTGCACAAGGTTTGGTTGCATTTACAACAATTGGGGTTTGCTGCAGAGAACAATTTATATTACGAGATAGCGGTCTAAGTGGGGTGTCATATGATGTCATTGCTGACAAATGTTAGATCCAAACATGGGGACTAACTTCCCATACTCATCAGAAATTGAAGCTTCCTGGATGTATGAGCTAGTTATAATAAATTTCTACAAACAAATCAGTTTCATTTGTAAAGACAAATTTTACTCAATGTTAGGATACTTTGGTTCATATTTCAGTTTAAAAAATGAAGAGAATTCAGAATGTTTGGCGAAAATCTCCATCCAGTTTCTTGCCTTGAAAGGAGGAGGATACCACCAAGAAGCTTAAAATGAGCTTCTATTCTCTCAATAAATGGATCTGAAGAAAGTATATCTCTTTTGTGCACCTAAGGTGAAATATGAAAAGTTGCTAGATTCATGGGACATTTCTAGAAAGACAACACTACATCGATATTAGTTCTCTTAACATTTGTATACACACTTTGGAATTAAAAAGAGTGTCATAAACTCATTTTGTATGTTTACTTCTAATTGTCAGAAGACATTGAAACTGTTTAGAGTGGTAAATAATCTGATGATTTAAGGGTCAAATATTTTACATGTTACTCACAATTGACTAGGCTAGGTGACTCAATGTATGCCTTATCATCCTTCTCTGTGTCATATTGAACAGAAAAATCAAACTCTTTTCTATAGCAAATGGTCACTAAATGTATGAATGTTTTTTTTTCATATTTAAGATGACATCCATTGGATTAGTTGAAAGTTCAGATACATCTCGACTATCTTACTTATGGTAGGCACTAAAAAATCAATACTGGTTATGTTGCTTTTTCTGGAAATAGTTACATTTTTTAAAAAATGACTGGAATTTTAAAGGCAACTGACATTACGAGAACCAGCTCAGTCACACCTCTTTGCTTTGAAGAAATGTCAAATGTTTTTGGCCAAAATCGCCACCTAGGTAGTTGCTTTGGAAAAAAGATACGAAAATAAAACACTTAAATGGTACTTCTTTTTTAAATAAATGGATCTGAAGTATATAACTTGTGTCGATCAAAGGTAAGATATGCTAAGTTTTTATATCCACAGGCTATTTCTGGAAATACAATACTGCATATATAGTAGTTCCTTTAACATGAGTATACACCATTTGGAATACAAAAGTGTGTTATCAACCCATTTGTTTGTTCATTTCCAATGGTTAGAAGATATTTAAACTTTTGTGAATAGTCAATATTAGAATTGTATACTTTCAGAACCAAATATGTAGAATATTCCTCACAATTGACCATCCAGGACACCCATTCTATGCCCTATTATGGCTCTCTGTGTTGTCTTGAGTGAACAAATCAGATGCTTTTCTAGACAAGACAGACTAAACATTCATATAGTTATGATGCCAGTTCCTGAAATAATTACCATAGCTCCACAATTTTAACAACTGAACAACCCACATGCATCCTATTCATCCTAAAACAGCATCCTACTGGTGAAGAAAACACATTTCAGCAATAAGTATTCAATCCAGTTTTGTTTGCATACAAAGTTTTAAGTAAATTCAAAACTATGTAACCATGTGAAATCTTGCTGTGTATAGTGCGTGCATTTGTAAGAAAGAAATATAGTCAAATTCTGATGTTCCCATCTTTAATAGTAGCAAACAATGCATTCTTCCAATTTGCACCCATAGAACTGATTAATTTACTGTTTTTAATTGCATGCATTAACAAAATTAGCTATGAATGCATTTTGGCAGCTTTATTTTCAAAGCGATGTGTTGATAATGGATTTCAAGATATCACTGCACTAATAAAGTTAATTATTTAACTCCATCATTTTTCTATATCTTCGATGAAATCCAGTGCATTAGTTCTAAGCTCAGATGCACCAGGATGATATTAAGTATGATATTCACAAACTTCGACACAACATATGCAAAACTCGGCATAGGTTAAGTTGCATTGTCTGGAAATAACATCATTTGAATGAAATCACTGGAATGTTTAGTGCAAGTGTCATCCAACGTAAAAGTCCAGAAGCTGAACTCAATAAACAATATATTTTCTGATTAGGCATTAATGCTGATTTCTTTTGAATGCAAGTAAAATAACTCACTGGTCAGCATCTAATGGAAAATCAGAAGAAAAATATTAATGAGTTTAGGAACTACAATGCAATAACAGATAATTGGCTCCATGATTATAGTGATACCTAACAAAAGTGTATATATATATATATATATATATATATATATATATATATATATATATATATATATATAATTTTTATAGAAATCAACTGGAAACAAGAGAACATATATTCAGACAATACAAGAAAACTAAAATTTTGGTTGATTTTTAGGATAATACATTGTATAGATTGAATTAAACAGAAAAATGTATAATGTTTGTTTTTTGGGAAATTAAGGAACAATTGTCAAATACAATATTGATAATAATATAATAGTTCATTTACACACCGAAAATTAAGACACTTTTGCCACTTGTTGAGCAATGTAGGTTTTTTTTATCTTAAAGAATCTTAGTTAGTTTAAAAAATATATAGTTTGCAATAATTTTGTGAGGATCATATATTTAGCCAGCATTGGTCAAAATAAAAACAAAGTACCTCCCCAGAGACACGGGGTAGAGACTTGATATTTTAAGCATAATAAGAAGTACATACTCTCCTTTGTCCCCCCCCCCAATAAAACTGAGACTTGTTTACGAGAAGTTAATATTGACATATTCGGTTTCATCATCATCATCAACTCTCAAAAATATAAGATATAGACTTTATGTATATTATACAGATAAAAGACGTCAATCACGAATACTTAAAATAAGTTCTATATTATTGGGAAGGATTATATAACATTGGTAAATATTCCTGATAGAAAGACAAAACAAATTATATAATCATACCATTTTACTAACAAACTCAATACACGTCGCTCTATCGATCTTATCATGTGTTTCTTTTGTGCAAATTGTACATCATGGAAGAAATTGTATCACACCATAAAATATCTAACATATAGTGCTAGTATCGTTGATTTTTTTTTGTTCAGAAGAGGGTACGGTAGATGGCATTCGATGCCACCAGAGCGATGAAAGACCCTCGCACTGGAAGTATGCTGTTGCAAAGGTTGCTGTTGCATGTGCACGTTTGAACTTTGACCCCATACAGTGTGCTTTCATCGCACTGATTATCAAATTCCAGACTTGGAAAACATCCTCTTGTAACAACTGCAATGCAGAAATATGTTCAAATTAGATAATTCATGAATGATGAAACTGCATTTGGATTTTTTAAAAAGTCAAGCGTACTACTTGATAATGTATACAATATTATTTTATTTCACTGTATTTCCTGTGGCAACATGTATGAAACTAATGATACTCAGGGGCGGAACAATTATTCCTCAATGGAAGGGAGCACCAAACGCCACACATAATTACCTACCTATGTACCTAACTAACTAACTTACTGAGTAACTAACCACATACCTTAACTACATACAGGCAGACAGACAGGGGTATATACAAAATATAAATCATACAAGTGTGATGCCCTTCTCCACACACCAGTTCCGGACATAGTGGAATGGAGGACTGGGTCTACCACAGGTACTGTAGTAGTACAATCTACCACAGGTACTGTAGTAGTACAATTGTCCATATACCATTTGGAAGACAAGAAGAGGAGCACAAGAATTTGTGTTAGCTGATGCTTTCCAAGCTTTTATTCCTTTGCTATATCACTTAATATTGAAAGAGACTTGAAGAACTAAGATAACACCATATAGAATTGTGTTAAGACATGGCGCTTTGATGGCCTATGGTAACAGTTTCACCATTCCATGTCAAATACATTTGGATCAATTGGGCTTTTCTGCATCAGGTTCAAAATCTAATGCGAGTGAACAACAGGCCTAACTTCTGGAGCAAAATAGAGTTGTTCGGGGAAGAAAACCAGACGTCATAAATAGCAGCTACTTTTTTGTCAATGATGTGATAACTTTGCATATATAAAATTAGAGACAAAACATCGCCACCAATCGGACATATTTTTTTCAAGATAGCGACTTCTGTTGTGAATCATGTTTTCGGCCGTTATTTTACTATCATCAATATTTCATGAAATTGATGTAGCATACTAGAGGCACTGTGTTGGGATCTATTAATCTTGACTATTTATCTTGTCACTTCGACCAATCATTGTGATTGTCTGATACATAAAGCCAACGCCAAAGCTCGAAGCATTTTGAATGATCTTGAATTAGGGTGGTGAAATGGAAAGTTTTCAGTTTCTTCTTTCTTATGATAGTGCAATAGTATGCACATTAAACAGAAAAACTCAAGCAGTTTTTATATTTGCACATTATTCATACAGCATGTTATACATAATAACATTTTTGTGAGCATCGACAAATAGGAAACAAGTAACAAGCTACCCTAAAATTAACAGTAAAATATCTCTCCTTACTATACGGCAAACTATTAAGTTTTTGTGCCACAAAGATTCACCATGCTTTCAATTTGCATATACACAATTGATAGTTGAGAAACTGCTCTAAGCCCGCCCACGTTCATTTACATAAGGAAATCATTTCTAATATATCAAGATGAAATTGTAAGGACATGCTGAACTAATTATTAAAAAAATCAAAATTTGAGCAAAATTAGATCAATGGTTGCTATGTTAATTTAGCTTCAAGTTACTGTATATTCCCCATATTTTAGTTAAAACGTGGGAGTAAGTCCCATACAGCAACCCACATTATGAAACATTAGGCAATTACTAGTACCTGACTGAGCTTACAGTATTATAGAGGATCTATATCCTGGATCAGGTCACAAGGTCACAAATGACCTTGTTTTCATTTTTAAAAAAGCAACATCTACCACCACCCCGATCCCCACGAGACAAAAGTAAGATAATAAAAACCATGAACCCAAGATCCATATAAACTCTTTCTTTTTCAAAAACCAACACCCTACCCTACAGAATATTTTCTTAGATCGTATGCCTCCTGGCTCTGCCACTACAAACTTGTTTTTATTTTTCAAAAACCAACACCCTACCACCCACCTCAACGAGCCAAAAGTATATTAATAGCAACTATGAGCCCAAGGCCAATCGCATATCTTCTTTTTGTTTTTCAAAAACCAACAACAACACGAAAACATCTTGCCCCAATGCATCATAGTTTGGGCCACCACATTAAATGTTTTTAAAAAATAAACATTAAACATATGTGCTCTGAGGTTATAACCATTACTGAAGAAATAATTAACTCCTACTGCTTTTGAAATGGGTGAGATATCGCCAGTGCTATTTTAAGTCAGACACTCCTTGGGTTAAAACCCATATGCTAAATTAGATAAGTAACAGGGTATTAGATGCCAGCTCTGGCATTATAACTTATTTTGTAAAAATTAAACATTATTAAGTCCAGAGCTACTGAGACCATGACAAAGTAGCGGATGTGGGTGAGACACTGCAAGCCACGCTTTAATGAACAATTTAGTACAATATTAGGGTATTAAACCACATACTAGAATAAGAGATGAATGCCTACTATCTATTATTTTAGATTTTCAAATTAAAACATTTGTATAATAAGAAAGAAAATTTAAAATGTTAGATAAATAAATAATGTACTATCATTTAAGACAAATAACAAGCAGTACATCTTACCCATGTGCAGCAGTTTAAAACATTAAACTAGCTAACAAGAGTTATCCAAGTTAACAAAGAAAATTAATTTAACAAGATACAAAGATATTAAAGTCACAATATCATCCAGCACAGTTCATGCTGTGTGTGATACACATCCGTGCCAGACTATCGGTTAGAAACTGGCTGCAATGTCAAACTTACATACTGTTACAACAGTTGTCTATGATACCGTTGTAAGCCACGAGCAAAAAGAGAACGTTAGCAGAGCGTAGAGGATTTTTCGCCCATAACTTGCGACAATGATGATACCCTGTAATCTGTCCTCCAGGCAAAACACAATAACCTCTCTCTCTCTCGGTACTATATGCAATCTGAGTGCTTTCTTTGGGTCTGTGTGTGAGTTGATCTGAGCGTTTTTAGTCTTTTACCCATCTCTCTCTCTCTCTCACACAAACACACACACACAGCTACTACATTTACGCTTTTTTATTTTCATGCGAGTATGAAATAAGGACACAATCTGAATCGGTTTTTATTTCTAATTTATTATTACTTCATGAAATTGAGAAAGTCATGAAACGTAAAGAAATCTTTGTTGATTGTCTGATGATCTTATAATTCCCACATCATGAACACCAAGCTGACAACGTGATATACATACACGGAAACAATGTTTAAACTTAATCCTTTTCTTGTTAGTCATGGTAATTACAGCTTTAAGATACAAGAAATATTTCCGTGGGAGATAATCTTTTCTGCCAAGATTCTTGTTACACGTAAACCATGTCCCATCATAGTTTCATGGGAACTGCATTGTATATCTTATTAACCGTTGTCAAGGCATAATAATGAAATGAGGTGCACTGAAATAACACAAGAATATACGTCATCTGTCACATATAATTGTCATTTCCTACTATTTTTGTCTGAAGTTAAGAAAGAAAGAAAAGGTACTTTATTTTTACCCCTTTGAAAATGCCTCTGGTTAGAGATATCATAGACCCCTTGTGACTATCAGAACACAATACATAACAACATATGGGATTCTCAATGTTTGTGTCTTCATTCAAAGATACATGTAACAAACAAAGTATCCCAGTCATACAAACTGATCGATATGAACAAGTAAACTATTGGTATCCTACTCGATGATAAAATGATTTCTCTCTAATTTATAAACTTAAAAGAGAGAAATATTAAAACCAACCCAAGTACACACAGGCACAAGGGATCAAACCTAAGAACCACAGGCACAAAACTATCTAGATTGTTACAAATATATAACAAATGTATTTCCAGAATGAAATATCGGATACAAGCCCTGTTTGCCAGATTTGTTGCTTCTTTTATTGAGAGGATCCTTGCATCTGTCCGAATTTTCGCATTCGTAACAATCAAAGGCATTCGCCGTAAAGATAGACATACAACCACAAAAGTGCACGAAAATTCGCACAATGAATGTGAAAGTTTCAAAAACGGCAATTCGTGTAAATATGTTTTCGAACATTATTTACATCACAAATGCAAAATGAACAAGATAATGCACAGATATGAAAGTACAATCAAGATTGCATTGAATGTTGCAAATAAGTTTTTTAAAAAACAGGTGCAAAGAAACAAAATAAGCGTTATGATATAAATAATACCCAAGCTTATTATTAGTAAAGAAGTGATTATTACATACATAAATATAAATAAATGTGTATTTATTTATGTATTTATTTATTTCTTGATTTATAACATACCTAAGTTATTGCTTGAATAAGAAACTTAATATCCTTATGACTGAAAGAGAATTTTTAATGGTAATAATAAAATACTTCAACTTAGGAACACCTTTTTTCACATTCCTATATGTGTATGATTATGTTTTCTAGTATAGAACACCAGTGCATGATAATTCTATCTTGCCTCATACGTTGCCTTTATCCCGACTTGTGGACTATGCAGACCTTCTACTGCGATCATAGTGTGCACAACGTTGCAAAAGCTTCCCACTTTCAGTCATCACTTGAACATTCTTTTACAATAATTAAGATAAACATTAATTATAGCACACTGGTTGAAGTTAAGTGTTCCACAAAGAAGCCATTTTGCAATGATCGACCTAGCTACTTGTACGTCTTCTTTAGTCCTTATCGAGTCGAAAAAGCTGTTGTTGTAAATGTTATTTTTTAAAAATTCATATTCTCATTATTATTTTTGAAGGATAAATCAATTCTAGATCAAATTTGAATCGAGAACTATTTCATTATTTTTGTCTGTTTCAGTTAATCTTTGGGATAAAAGTGAACTTTACTTTTTGACCTGTTCACATTTGGATCATTGCGCAAGCTATCTGCAGTAAGTGTATATTCAGACGCAGTGTATTGCCATTACCTTAGCAATTTCAACCAAGTCATTGAATGTTTATATTGAATATTTCAGTGTAAACCTAAATTGTTACGCACTATCTTAGGGCAAGGAAATGTTCAATGGGTGTTCTACCGTTTGAAAGTTACAGCAGTACAGTATTCACAATAAGCCATTTTTACTTAGGCTTATTTTGTCGTTCATAAATTTGAGAAAAAGAATCCATCAGTATGCTTCAGTATATGATAGGGAACATCCACGCTCAGGATCAAAATTTTGCTTCAGACACTCGGCACAGCCTCGTGTCTGATGCAAAATTCTGACTCTCATGTGGAAATTTCCTATCCTACACCAATGCATATGATGAATTATATTAATCTCAATTAATCTGAGTAACAAATATACCAATAGTTGCAAAATCTCACATTACCTGATTGCAGGGAGACACCAATCCCAAAGAGAACCATGCACGTGACACCGAATATTCTCATTTTTACTGGAGGGTGTCTTTATGGATTTTCATTAATGTAAATTGCAGATCACTGCGTCTCCCACTTTAATATATATTGTGGGGTTTATGGGTTTATGTATTTATACAGAAATTCGATTTGGTCGATAGTCTGTACAGATTTTATCAAGGCAAGCTTTTAAAAATTTGCCCCTCCCATTGGTAAAACTATCGAATGATACTGCATCTAGCAAATTGAATAGATTGTTATCTGACTATTGATCGGTTGTTGTCTGCTTCTGAAATCTTTATTCCAGTCATGCTAATAATATATTAAAATAATTTCCTATGTACTAGAGGTTACAACAAAGGAGATACAACCGCTTAATTTTTAGTTTACACTGTGGAAAAGATGGATTCATCGTCGCGATAAGTAGGTATCAAATAGATAGGACTAGCACACTCGTGAAATTTATAAGAGTACATTCTATTGCGTAGGCTTCATTGACGCACAATATAAAACAATATCACTGTGATAAATTCTAATTCCATATATCCTTATTTGTCAACATTGTCAGAGAGGTGATAGAAATATGTCATGATTTTAAGATAACAGGCTAAATTTATGTATTTGATGCTACATCTTTGCAACAATGCTACATAAAGTATGCGTTGTCTTTTTAGTGGTTTTCTTTGCTATTGTATTGATTTTCTCCATGTTCGTATGCCTATCTCCTTATTCTTTATCTTATCCCTGTTTATAATATAAAGAGTTTCCATCCTTTGCAGTCATTGATATATGGGTATTTTACTTTGAGGAAACAATTTCAGCACATATAGTCTTTCTCTTTAATGAATTATGGTATCTTACTGTTAATTTATATACAAAATATATTTTCTGGACAGATCTGCTTTAATTGATATTTCATGCAATCAATACTTGAAATAATTTATTATGCAGTAATTTAGAATGAGATTCTTATATCCGGGCATTCCTTTTTTATTCTTTCAGCTATTCATGTGTAAATATTTAAGACAGTACATGTCTTTCAGATATTCATGCTTAAATAATTAAAACAGTACATGTCTTTTGGCTAATCATGTGTAAATGTTTAAGACAGTACATGTCTTTCGGCTATTCATATGTAAATATTTAAGACAGTACATGTCTTTCACCTATTCACGTGTAAATATTTAAGACAGTACATGTCTTTCAGCTATTGATGTGTAAATATTTAAGACAGTACATGTTTTGTTTTTTTAGGTCTGGGCACTGTCATCAGATTTGGTGGTAAGCATTGCCTTGTGCTTACCTTAAAACTACCAAACTACACACTTGTCTCAATAACATGGGAATGTATCTTCATCCCGAGATATATAGAGGATATCAACGTTTTTGGAGTACATATAAGGAAATATTTCACAATGAATTTCGGTTTGCAATTCACACTCATCTATGCTCGATTTCTCCATCATTTTCAAACATGATTATGATTGTGATGAGAGTTAAATCGCTACTTAAACAATTGTATTACTATATTTTTAATCAAGAGCGTTTATCTGAAACTTTTTACCATTTGTCGTAGAGTGTAACAGGTATATGATACTGTATGGGTGACACAATATCGAATAGCAAGAGGTCATGTAATTTCAGTCACTGATAATGAATGCATTAAATTATGTGGAAAAGTAATTATAACAGAGGCACATTCTGTTGTTTGGATTTCGATTTTAGGTATTTCTTGAGGACGCCTACTCATTGATTACATAAATGTATACTAGAGGGTCTACAGAATGTATACTGTATGATCTGTTTATCCTGATGGAGAAAGAGAGAGGAGAAGAAGAAGCAGAAGAAGAAAAATGAAATAGGCTTAAAAATGGAAATAGATATATTTCCTAAACGGGAAAAGAAAGTAGCTTCAAATGTGATATCGCCACTGATACATTTCAATGTCTCATTATGAAATATATAATAAATAACTCTACCAAAAGTATGTATTTTTCACCATAGAGACTTTTGTATATGCTAACCTGTTGTATAACCTTGAAATTTCTTTCTCGCACTTAAAAAGCCTATTCTTATGACTATAGGTCTTAAAATAATGTAACACTGGAAAACTGCACACACTCATAGTCACTGTCTGGCAACATAATTAAGACAAACATGTGTTGTCAACAATGTACTCTGCCATTTTCTTTTAACTCTAACCTTACATTACCGTATGTAATTGTGTACGAGAAGAATTCATGATGAACATTATTTCCATATGGGACAAGCAGTATTGATGCAGTAGTTATTTATTATTGTAATTAAGAAAAGAAAACAATACATTTTTTTCTTAATGATACTGTTCTACAACGATACATTTCAACAAGGATTTGGATTTCAAACTAGTATCGGTGAAGACTATTTCTTTTATTGTACAATATAGTCTAGAGTGCTTCCGGTTTCATTCTTCTAAAAATAACTTACAATGGGGCAATCTCAAAATTTTGAAAAGACATTTTTACACAATTATAACAACAACAACAATAATGACCAACACTTAATTAAGCTTGACATATTTACACATGTTGTAAGGGATATATATATATATATATATATATATATATATATATATATATATATATATATATATATATATATATATATATATATATATATATATATTTAATAAATATTTTGAATTGTAGATTTTTGTATAATATCAAATATAATGTGTAATATGCCATTTATATTTCCTCATTTTATTAATAAAATCACATTTTTAACAAATATGGTGTTGAATTTATTTTTAAAAAAATGGAATCACACCTCCACTTAATTACATCTCAAGAAGCAAATTATAAAAAAAAATTTTGTTTATATTATAAGAATTTATGAAAATAATTTCTTGTGTATAGCTTTCATTTATTTGATTAATAATAATAAAAATAATAAATATTTTCAAACATTGACTCAATTAGTTACAAAGAATGTTATCTTCTGGACCTCATTTATAAACGTATATACCAGCTAGTAAGAAAAATTATCCTTTCACACTCACACAGACAGACGTACATACACACATTACACTAATAGAAAAGACAAACTTCACTAAGTATGTAATTTTTTTAATTTCCTAAACAGGATTCCCAAATGTACTTGGATATATTGATGACATTTTTATCAAGAGCCAAGTATCACAGGAAAATGAAGCAGAGTATTTACACAAAAAAAGTTACCATTCTTTGAATGTTCTGGTATGAAATGTTTCTGTTTTTATTTTGTCATCAAGAAGCTGTCATATTTACATGTGCTAGAAGTCAATGTAATAACATATTATATTGAATAGGAATAATACCCCTTACCAAACTTTCAAAAACATGCATAAAATATCACAGACTATAAAAATAATTATAATTGTACACATTTACTTTTTGGAGTGCAAAATGTAGACTACCATACAATTTATGAATGCACACACTATTCCCATCAGAAGATATAGACCACTCTCTCAATGATCCCTCTGTGGTCATGTGCTTTATTTAATAGGCTAGCTCAGCTATGGAGTATGAGTAACTTTCCACGTGCTTTATCTATTAGGCCAGCTCATCTACAGGCTATGAGTAATTTTCCATGTTTGGTTCTTGTCTCTGGATGTTCACGCTTCTTCACCTTATGCAAAGACCACTTGTGCCACTACATACCCATGTGGTTCCAAATACCTTATCAGTCACTGTATCATGATATAAAAAATACTTACTGATGCATGCTAATGACAGAATAGGATTAATTTAAAAATGCACACTAATTTCTTTTAATTATAGCATTTATCCTTTGGTACCAGTGTGGGTCTTTTAATTTATTTGTGATTAGATTATCATCAGATTGAGCTATATTACATAAAAAATATGAATTAAAATGTGTGATCGGCTTATCACAAAATATGCAGTGATCATTAGATAATTATGGTGTACTATAATACTTGTAAAACACATATCCCCATGCTCCACTGCTTTTTCAAAACTAACTATCCACCAGTCAAAATCTAACTCTCTGATCAATGTGCATTTGATTAGAATAGAAGCAGGGGCCAATTTAAGTTGAATACTAGTAAATGAATTCATTTCTTAATGCCAGCTGTGTGTTTGTGTGCAGATATATACATATCTCTTTACTTCCAAAAATATGCCACCAGTATCAATGATAGTTGCATGTAACATGAATTTTTTCATGCCTAATAAAATCATACAGAGTGAGGATCTCAATATCTAAAGTTGTGACCCTAATTAAGGGGTTACAACTGTATGGAACCAGTGGTATTGCTCATAGGTTCCATTCAGTGCTACCTGTTACATTTGTTAGCAACTAGGTCAGTTTTCAAACACACCAATTTTCATACATGTTTGTTGCAAATTGAGACTTATGTACAATTTTGTTTTGTTAAACTCACTCCTTAACCACACCCCAATGTCTGGTTGCACCAGAATTTAAAAAATGTTGTGCAAATTGAAAGATCACCTTAAATATTATCAACTGGTTAGGAATTTCTCTTGAATAGTTTAGGATGATTTCTGCATAATGACTTGTGCACATCTTTCACAACATCAAAATCATCACCAAATCATTGTTAAATATAAGGAATTTAATCAACCTATAACATGAAATTTCAGGACTGCATCATGGGATACTACTTGGTGACTCGTGTTACCCTTGCCAAAGTTTTCTTATGACACCATACCTAAACCCCCATGAATCCCGTATGGAGAATTACAACAAAGCCCATTGCAGAACCAGGGTTTTAATTGAAGACATTTAGTATTTTGAAGAGAAGGTTTCCTTTCCTGCACTTTGGGCTTACAATCTCATCCATGAGGGCTTGTCAGTTGACAGTGGCCTGTCCTTGTCTACACAATTTAGGTATAGACAGAAAGGACATCATTAGACATAATGACAAAGAGGATCTCATGATATGAATGGGCCAGAGATGAATGACATTATGGGCAGTATGTTAAGAGATCATATTGCCTGCACCTTCTATTAAGTCTCATTTGGCATATGGTATCTATGTAGTCTCCAGATATATTTTAAAACAATTATCTTTGCTGTTATATATTACACGTTTCGTCTTTAAATCAAAATTAAGTTATATGCAGAATATAATTAAAAACCTTAGCAAGACATATTTACACAATAATATTATGTTCAATATATTTTCTTCTTTCACAGAAATCATATTTAGGTGTGCAATGAAGAAAGAAATGCATACTAATTTAATTGGTCATACTAGTATTTTTCTTGTCTATCAGTCTTGTCTGAAGTTGAATGGAAATACATGTAATAGCAGAAGGTTTGAGACAAAATCTTTCTCAAACATTCAGAATGAATGTGTCAAGTTTAATAATAAATATAAAAATAATGAATTAATTTACCTAACTGAGCCTGATTTTTCACACATGATGATTAATTGTTGAAGAAGATATATTAATATACCATATTTAGAGCATACTCAATTACTAGTATATCATAAGTAATTTGATTTTCGTCATCATCAATCAGCAGCATCAGCAATAGTATTAGTATAGTCAGAATACTATCTCTTGAAGTACACTGCTAATGTAACATTAATCTGCAAAAAGGATCTTTTGAACACAATGGACAATACTCAAACAGCAGATGCAGTTCTAATGTTTGAGTATAGGTGATGTCACAAAAGTACATTAAACCAGAATGAATCAGACACATCATGTAAGGATATAATTTCATTCAACATTATTTATTTGTGCAATATCATTATGTAGAAAACAAAACAGAATAATATAACTTGAAAATGAATGGAAAAAATGTGTTATATTTAATGATCACAGCTAGAATGTACAAGGATAGGTGATCCTATACCTTCTCCATAGCAATTTGGTAATTTACCACTATAAACACCTCCTAACTTTTCTTAAGTACAGTGGTCCGTCGCAATTTTGATAATATTTGAAATTTGATATTCAATTGATATTCACTGGAGTAACACACTGGACTTCTTGTTCTTCTGCAGGGCAACATAAAAGTCAGTACATTCCAATGTATCAGTGCTTCACACATATTGCCATCTGTGAAAAATAAATTGATATATCAATGCTGCATATTTTAATCGAGTGTTTGTCTTTCAATGAAAATTAAGGATAATATCTAAATATATTTGTATATGTGGTTGGAGGTGGGGGTGTGGTGATGTGGAGAAAGTGAAAGGTTGTGAGGAAGAGAGAAGGGACAATACTGAACCATCCAATTACAATGTTTGAAATGCATCATTTTGATTATCTTAATTTAAAATGACAATAGTTAAGAGTCCTTTCTGTATGTGTGGTGGTGGTGGAGATAGTGATGGTGACAATGTAAAACATTCATAGTGATCGATTATTGTCTTAGTTTAACTTAGCCATATGTACATAGACAATTAATATATCTATGAGTACATTTAAAAATATTTACTATTGTTGTTCTACAATTATTGTAGTAATTGAAATAACTACACATTGTCATACTAGTGTCAAACAGTGAATGATTACAATAATTACAAATGCTCATTGTTTTGTTGTTTCAAATGATAACTTGTAATTACCAGTATGAACTTAGCGTCTTCTTTATACATTTCTTCTAGTTACATATAAGTATTCCTTTAAAACAGGGAAAAATTCAGTACAAAAATACAAACATGCTGTGTTTCATGAATAATAATTAAACTGTTTGAATTACCACTAATTGTATTCTTGTTTCTTACTTTGCTATCCTCAGTGAATGAGAGTAGTAAACTAAAAGAAGAAAAATAATCTCTTATGAAAAGATTAACTGAAAATAAAAATTTAACATGTTGTGTATGTAAATCAAAATCTAATTATCCAAACACAATTCATCATTCATGTCCAATATTAAAAACAAATATTTCATAATAATTTAGAAAAAAGTATAAATTCCAAAGAAACTGCAAATGTATGCAAAAATATGACTGTTCGTAATTCTGACAAATTAAAATATTGTAGTAGTACTCCTAACTTCTGTCAGCTTCGTATGTCATTCTTATATTGTTATTTTTTATGAACATTAGTAGATAATATTATACACCTAAATGTTATTAAATAAATCTTCCACATTTCTTTTCATATAAGGGAAGCCACTATATGAAAACAGAATTTGCAATTACACTTTCTTATTTAATGTGATAACTATGTGAAAAAATTATATAAATTTCAAGTAACATTTGAAAATAACATCATTGTGCTATGATTTCTATTTTTAAAAACTTATGACATTTTAAGGAACATAGTTAATTACTATATGATGTTTTATTAAATTCATAGTTCCAATTACTGCAATAAATATATACAAAAGTAGTGACAGAAATTAAAACCTATATACTAAAATCACTTTTCAATAAATTGTATGCATCATGGAGTTTTGTATCAGTGTATAATTAATTGTCAAGATATATATATATATATATATATATATATATATATATATATATATATATATATATATATATATATATATATATATATATATATAAAATAAAATAACTTTAGTTTAATTTGTTGAAATAAAGATTATTATGGCAATTTATACACCACAAAACACAGATTCAGTTAAGCTTTTATTTATAATTATAATGTTTGCCTAGGGGGACTGTCTGCTGCTGCTGATGAAACTGTTTTGGTTCATTCTGTCAGTGAGTGATTCAGCGGTTACTGAATGGCACAACGTGGTTGTACAGAGGTCACAGCTGGGTTGTGAAACTCTCCGACAGAATGTTATGGATAACCCTTGAGTAAAGTTTCTTCAGCGGAAACTGAAGGAGCCTAGCGAAGACTGGGCTGTCCAACGAAGGTTGCGATGACAGCGGCAACTGTGTGGACTTCACTCAATGGGTTTAGTTTGAATACGCCATATAGCGCTGACATTAGATTTTTGGGTGAATAAACGGAATGGAATGAAGTGAATGCCCAAAGAGAACATATGTGCAGCAGATGTTGTCCCCCAAGAATGTAATAAGCTGGGGAAGCCTTCAGTGTTCAATGAAGAGAAAAAAAAGAAAAAATGTTTGTTTATACAACAGCAGCAAATCAACAACAATGGAAAAGAATAGTATACACACTTGTAGAAATAAAGCGACAATGGCAAGAAACAGCATGCAAATACTACAAGTAGATTGCTATTACTACTGTAACGCAAGACTCGCACTTATCAACACATGAACTGCAATAAGTCTATGATATATGAAAATGTCAAATCTGGTGTTAATGTCTCGGAGTGGTTCCATGCGTGCTTAAAACACTGCACTATTTCACAGCAGTCATATCAAACATAATCGAAAAGATAGGTATACATACAGGTAGGAAAAAATCGACAATGGCAAGAAACAGCATGCAATTACTATAAGAAGACTGATATCACTACTCCAACACTAGGATATTGGAATTATCAAAACAAAGTCACCTGAATTGCAAGAAGTCTATGCTATATGTAAATGTAAAGTCTTGTGCGAATGAATGGCCGAGAGTGGTTCCATGCATGCTAAAAACACTGCAGTGTTGCACAGGCATCTGATCATGTATCGACAGCATTATGTGAAATAATTGCGTACCAATCCAAGTAGGATGATGGTGGCATAGCATGAGAAAGATACATCTTGGAAGATGGCAAAGACAAACCCGCGGGAAATTGAGAATGGAATGATTCAATGATCACATCCAACTTGGGCAGGAAGCAAGATGATCACATCCATGAAATGGGCAGAAGAAGACCATGAGAATGCACAAACACCTCCATGAATTGAACACACCGAATGCACATATGGCAATGACGATGATGGATATGCACAAACACCACAAAATGAATACTGGTATCACACGCGTGCAGAACTCCAACATATGATGAATATAGAAACACAATGCACGACTATGGAAACTGGAACCACAGCAATTACATCACATGGCAAATCACCGTAGAACTGGATCCAGAAAAACACACCCAGGACAGAAGAACACTGTGAATGTGAGACCTTCTATCCTTGTATGTTGAATGCAGCATTATCATGGTCGCTGTGTATTGCTATCTGCATCCATGGCCATGGTCCCCTGCGCTGCCCGGATAGCACTGTGAGGAGTGCGAATGTATCTTGTGTAACAATCTGAAGACCACCGGCCCAGAACTTTGATGATATGGGCTTCCAGCCGAGCCGCTGAAGTAGCTGCACCTATATGGAATGAATGGCCACTAAACTGAGAAGTGTCCATTCCCATCTTACGGTAGACAAATTGCATGTGATTAAGGAACACAACTCTTGATAACGCTTGACCTGTAGCCGTAATGAAGAGTGGGGCATATGGCTGGGGTGATGAGCGTCTCCTGAATTGCATAAAAGTCTTCAGAGCAGAGAATGGACATATAGCACGACCTGCGGCATGAAACTGAACGGTCACACCCTTACGGAAAGGGTCGGTTTTTGAAGATTTTAACTTGAGAAAAGCAGTTTCTAGGTGGAAGTGCACATCGCCAACACAGAGATGAATGGTGGGATTGAAGGAATCCCGAACAGTGAATTCCCCACATCTCAGAAAGTCAAAGAAAGCAACTATGCAGACAGTCAATAACAGCAAATCGGTGTGTGTGTCAAACACTCCTCGCAGAATTGTACAAATGCTTGTTAGGATATTGTACGTAATAGGCTGGCACAGTTTTGCAGGTGAACCTTGAGTTTTTTTGATGGCCTGGAGAATGGTGGCAAGATGAGGCAGATTATTTCTGTCTGTGGTGAATGGTGATTGCAAACCAGCCTGCATAAACTTGAACCTAATGCCACAGAGGTACAATTTTATTGTAGAATGCTTCAAGTTGAGGACTCTATTGCAATGTGTCGCAAAGTAGATTAAGGTGTCCTCCGTAATATCTGGCAAAAGTTGCATGTTTGAGGCGAAGCCACACATCAGCATGAAGGTCCTAAAAGCGTTGAATGCAGTGTTGTAATCGATTTGTGTAGTAGGGCTTAAAGCCTGGTTCCATAAAATGTCTACCTCTGTATCCAGGTCCACAAGACTTCCGAGAGTGGGGGGCATTCGCAGGGTTGTAGATCTGCGTCCGGAGCCAGTGCATACAATTTCTGAAATTGAAGGTGGGACAAGGCATCAGCTGTATTGTTGACAACTCCAGGAATGTGTTTAGCAGAAAAATAAAAGTTACAAGAAGCCGCACACCATGTAAGTTTACGCATTAATTTCATTATATGCATAAATTTAGATCTTCCCTTTAGAAGTATATTCACTGTGGCCATATTATCACATAGAAATATTATACGTTTGCCTGCCCATTCCGCACCCCAAATAATAGCAGCAACAACGATGGGGTACAACTCCCTGAATGCCATATAGAAATCATTCTCCACAGATAAAAGCATTTTAAGATCATCAGACCATGCAGCTGCAAACCAGTGAGTTTTGAAGTAACCCCCATACCCTACTGTGGATAAAACATCTGTGCATAATTCAAGTTTGTCCGATGTTGTGGACTGATTGTCAAGAAACATAGAAACTCCATTCCACGTAGCCAGGAATCGGCGCCACATATATATATAGTTCCTCTCTGCAATTTCCATCTAAGTGTACATAATGAATAAATTCCCTGACTTTGGTTGATAGTTGTATGAGGTACGACACGAACACACGCCCTGGCAGGATAACACGGGTAGCAAAATTTAAGTGGCCCAGTAACTGGAGCAGTTCTCACTTGCGGACACTTCGTTTGTTAAGAAAGTGTTTAATGTAGTTCACAATACCTTCCACTTTATCCCGTGGTAAACGTGCTTGCATTTGTTCAGAGTCTAGAATTATTCCCAAATATTCTACAACTGGTCTTGTTTGGAGCCATGGGAATCTTCAATCTGTTGAAAATTTTAGTCAACAAAGTTCTCTCGCCACATGCAGAAGGAGGATTAATTGTAAGAAAGTCGTCAAGGAGGTGCAAGATGATGTCAATACCATAATTATGTTTGGCTATCCAACAAATCGCCTCAGACAAGGTATCAAATATTTCGGACTTGAACATGACCCGAAGGGGAGGCGAACACAAATGTAATAATGTCCTCTCCATTTTACACAGAACAATTACCATTGTGAAGGCGCAATGGGAATCTGTTTGAAAGCATCTGAAATTTCAGTTTTGCACATAATAGCTCCCTTACCATAACTCTGAATGATTCGGATGGCATCATCAACCTTGACATAGCTTAGGGAGCATTTATCCTTGTCAATAAGTTCATTGATACTTGCATGAACATGGTCACTATGGGGAGATGAACGGTCAATGATAAGTCTCTTCTTTTTTGAATATTTACCTTCCGCGAAACCGACAGGACTAACTCTGTAATTTGGATATGGTGGAGATGGAAAAGGGCCAAGCATGATACCTTTGGCACATTCCTTTGCTAATAACTGATCCACAATATTCGGTTGTTTAGAAGCAGAAAACAAGATTTTGCACTCTTTTGTAGGCAAGCGAGTTTTATGCACCACTAGTGTCGAAAACAGGTTTCAGACTGGACGACAAATTTTGAACGAAGTTCTGATCAGGATGATGAAGAAGTTTAAGCTGCAATCTGTTGATGTCAATGGGGGTGGAACCATGTGGCGAGAAAATAGGTCAGCTTTGTTGCATTTTCTCTGGCACTGATTTGCGAGGGGAATTGACATTGCATGTACCAGTGCTGGAAAAACTGTTCTTTGGGCAGGCGGCTTACCATGTGCTTACCATCGAGTATCTGCTTCCACTGGATTTCGGATACTATGTCGATTGCTGGTAGTATTTCCGGCGAAACTCCCGGGGACTGGATCAGCTGATTGATCGACATCGCAAGCTGGGCGACTGGCATTGATGAGAGATGTATCGAGTCGCCTAAGAATAAATCTGGTGAAGACGCCTGTTGTTGTGCCATGATGTGAATAATGCTATTATTGAGGTCAACGATAGAACGCTGAATGGAGTGGATCGAGGTCATTATGTTGGCGGTAGACACTGTGTTTACATCAATGGCGGCTATGTCGGAAGTAGTTCCTACTTCCGGAATATTGCACTGCACTGCTGTTGCCACTTCACTTATTTCCGCCGAAGTGAATCCCTCTGCCGTATCCTCATGCACAATTGTCGCACTATGGCTACGTCAACGTGGAGTTGGATGTGGAATGAGGGATGCAACTTCTTCTTCAGACTGACGTGTGCTTGGTTGTGATTGGGTTCAGTAGTTCCTCTCTTGTCTCAGTAAACGATCAGCAGGCCGTGAAATGGTGGAAGGGGCATTATCCATGTATAGCTGTCTTAAGGCGTGCTTTGGGAGAACAGCAGACACTTTAATGCCAATAGATTCAAGTTTCTGCTTTAAACGGAGAGTAGTCCAGCTGAAAGTATTGTCCAAGTCGTATGGGACTGACCTCGGTCTTTTTTAAGAGCGTGACGCCATTGTTTGCAGACAAAGGAACGGCCTTGAGGGTCCAGTGAATGGCAATGAAACTACTGATGAATTCACGGAATGAGAAGAGGAAACAAATGGGGAATTGTAGCTCTGGTATGCAAAGTCCGTGTTGTGAAAGTAAGCAAGAGATGCACACACGAAGAAAAGTTGTAAAGCGCAAATCGACAGAAATATGCAAGCCGTTGCTCTCCACTCCAAACTAAGAACAATTGAACAAAGATGCTGCATGTAACAGCTTGGAATGTTTTGATTGGCTGGCAAGCGATGTATTAATATAGCTCATGCATATTAATGTGGACTATTTGCAGGAATGGTAGTGAATGGGTCACCTATTGCTGTGTATAAACTATGCTTAAGCAATCGCATAAGCAACAATAGTTTTTTCATCCAGTTTGGTTTGAAATACTTGACAAAATTTATAAAGAGGTAAATGGTGTATTAAATTGTTAAAAAAAATGCAAAATTATCTTACCTCTTTGCTTCAGATTGGCATATTTTTTTTCTGATTTAATCATGAGTCCATGGGATTAAGGTGCTCTGACTGAAAAATGAGGAATTATAAAGTGTATAGATCGTTTCATATTATATTCTACATGCTGCATAAGTTGTTTTTTTTATAAATACAAATTGAAGATATTAGGATGAAAATCATCAGTTATTTTTAGGCAGTGTAAAGACTGAGGTATTATTTATAACAGTTAGAAAGATTCCTTAAAAATGAAAATTATTATTAGTTAGTCTGTACTGATTGTGTAATAAATATAACAAATTTTTTATAGATTCAATATTAAAGATTGAAACAAATCATACAATATCAAAATCAACTTGTAATAAGAACAATACTAAGATTAATAATAATAATAATATTATTATTATTATTATTATTATTATTATTATTATTATTACAACTACTACTTTTATTAATTGCATTTATTACAAATACAAATGATATTATGATTATGATTATTATTATTATTGGAAGCAACTTATTAAACCAGCCATGAAAAAAAACATACATCTTTAAAAATAAACATCTTGTATGTTTGATTTTGTTTTATACATGTGAGAACATACAAAATCAACAAGAGTTAAATTTGTCTGGGATTACTCCTGTGATGCATTGTTTACATTCAGTTTGTGTGTATTTTAATGTGTTTCAATCTAAAATAAGTGATAAAATATTGTTTACTATAAGAAATAGTACAATCTGCATACATTATAAGTTCTAATTTGTAAAATCCTAATTATGATCGATCTATATCGTATACTGATACTGGCAATACATTATACATAACATACGCATTAACATTTAAACTTCTTCCCATGCTCTTTCTTTCACTAAAAGTCCCTGCTGACTCCCCTTAAATGTTCCAAAAGAGCAGTTTCTCTTTTCCTAACTTCTGATAATAAAAGGATTTCTTGCTCTTTATCCCATATAAGACAACTTTTTTGACGCAGTGTTCGTATCTCCCGTGGAGGACGCCATGATTATTTACATTAGATACACATGACAGGTACTAGACACCTTTTTCTTGTCACCTTGCTGAAGAGCATTAAAGTGACATAACATGTCACGTGATTCAAGTAAAACAATCAACTCAAGATCCCGAGTTTTGTACTCAGAGGAGAATATCTCGAAAGCAGGTCAAGATCCACTTTTGAGACCAAATACTTCATGCAGTAAAAATTCCAACTCCAAATATCGAGTTCCTACGCCAGTTTCAGGTACTTCTGAGATCTTGGGGCCTGAAGTCCTGACCATAGAGAAGTAACCATATTCGACAAAACAATCCTGACCCACACGTGTGACAACTTTATCCCTCGCAGAAACTTGATGCGCACTACCATCCAAATCCAGTATGTGTTGAATGCAACTTCCTGTCCTTGGAAGGGATACAAACTCCACACTAAATTAATGACAAGACTTACAGCATAGAAAATCAATGCGCACTACCAACCACAACAACAAAAAACAATCTGAATCCGTCCTGAAGTCCTGACCATGCAGAAGAAACCAAATCCAACAAAGCAATCCTCATCCATGCATGTGTGACAACTGTGTCTCTCCCAAAAACTCTGTGAGAACTAGCATCTAAAAAAATCCAATCTGTGTTGAATGCAACTTCCTGTTCTTCGAAAGGGATACAAGTTCCAGACTATGTTGATGACGACTTTCCAGCATTGACAATCAGTGCACTCAACCAAACCACAACCACAGAAAAACAATAAAAATCTGTCATGAAACCCTGACCATGGAGGAGAAGTAAAATCTGACAAAACAATTCTGACCCAAGCATGTGTGACAACTGTGTCCCTAGCAAAAACTCCATGTGCACCACCATTGAAAAAATCCAATCCTTGTTGAATGTGACTTCCTCTCCTTCGAAGAGATACAAGTTCCAGACTATGTTGATGACAAGACTTTACAGCGTTGAAAACCAGTGGACAACATCAAACCACAACAACAAAAAAACAATCAGAATCCCTCCTGAAGTCCTGACCATGCAGAAAAAACTAACAAAAAAAACCCCTAATCCGACAAAAGAATCCTGACCCATGCATGTGTGACAACTGTGTCACTCACAGAAACCAGGTGTGCACTAGCATCCAAAAAATCCAGTCCATGTAGAATGTGACTTCCTGTCTTTCGAAGGGATACAAGTTCCAGACTATGTTGATGACGAGACTTACCAGCATTGAGAACCAGTCCAATCTACCAAACCACAACCACAAAAAATAATTTAAATCTGTCCTCAAGTACTGACCATATAGAAGAAACCAAATCTGACAAAACAATCCCGACCCACACGTGTGACAACTGTGTCCCTTACAGAAACTCGGTGTGCACTACCATCCAAAAAATCCAACCCATGTTGAATACAACTTCCTGTCCTTGGAAGGGATACAAGTCAGCATTGAGAACCAGTGCACACTACCATACCATACCAAAACAAAAAAAACAACAATCTGAATCCATCCAGAAGTCCTGACCTTGGAGAACACACCAAATCTGACAAAACAATCCAGACCTATGCAAGACTGACAACTGTGTCCCCCACGGAAATTGGGAAATTGTGTTTCGAGGACAGTCAGTTTACACTTTTTGCAGTAAATCAAAGTCAAACTAATATATCTTCAAGAAAGGGATACCTTAAACTTACTCAGCAAAATATTATCAAGTTTCATGTACTACTAACAAATTTGTAGCCATCTGAAATGATGCACTGTTGCTGTTCGGCAATGTGCGACTTTGAGGCCTGATGTGCCTACAAGTGAGAAATTCAATTTGTAATAACTTTTTCATTTATTGGAATTTTTTCATGCAGTAAAATTTAATTTAAAATTTGGAACAATCTCTATCAGCAAATTTGAGTCAAAAGTGCTCATGATACTAAATTTAATTTTTGTTTAAAAAATAAAAAGGTTGGTCAATATTTTTTTGAAACAATTTTAATTTAAAGTTTTAATTATAATCAAAATTAAAAGTCAGAAACTGCTACATTTTAGATAGCAAAGTTGACAAATATCTGCTGAGCACAACAAGTGGTCACTCATGCACAGGTTAGATAGGGTATTCAATCTAATGGCAGTGGGGCATGACGGCTCCCTGTAGAATGCCAGAGAATATACTATACAGCCAAGTCATCAGGTACTGCACTTGGCAATGAACAAATACTGACACTTGCCATGTGGTAGTTGCAAGGTGTCAGGGATGTGTCTAGTTGTCAGGGTAGCTGACATTAAACCAAACATTACATATAAATATGGGAGCTGCACCAAGGTTTAGCAGATCAATGCAAAGTGCAGTAATGAATGCAACGATGAAAGGTGACCATAAGAGAAGAAAAACACAGTTCCAAGGAGGTAATTCACCTTGGAATAAGGGCAGTACTTTGAGTAGTGAAGATTTGCCCACTGCCTCTGTTTCACCACAGCCCAGGATTGTTGCCAGAATGAGTGAAGCTGAATTTTCCCTAGTAGTCAAGTCAAGTGCTGATGGAGCCTCTGTACGAACACGAGACTGTGAGGGCGCATTCAAGCCGCTTCAACTGCCGTGGCCTGTTCTCGGTACCAATTCATACCTGAAAAGGACAACAGAATGTCAGGGCTTTGGAGGAATGAGACTACAAGATAATGAAAACATGGCAGATGCATGGAATACATCTCAAAAGTATCATCACCAAGCATACCCCCATTGCAAACTTTGGGCCCCATCTACCTGAATATATCTTCCTATCTGTGGAATGGAATAAACACGACACAACACAAGAGATCAAATCCAAAGCATTCCACAACAATATCCATTGCAGAGAAGATGTGCCCTCTACTAAACAGTCTCGGTCTACATGAATATACCATCCCGTCCGTGGTATGGAACAAACGTGAAACAACACAACCAGTTGAGATGCAAATAGTACTGAATGGACCCCATCGACATGAATACACCTTTATGACCATGGAACAGAACAAACATCAAACAATATATCTTCCTGTCTATGGTATGAAATAAAACATGAAACAACACAAGCAATCCAATCCAAAGCATTCCACAACAATGTCCATAACAAGCAACATGTGCATACTCCAGAATATAAACCAGCTACATGAATACAATTTCATGACCAAAAACTGAACCAACATGAAGCTACTTACGCAATCCAATTCAAAGCATTCCACAACAATGTCAATTGCAGACACAATGTGCACACTGGTGAACAGACTCAATGTATGTGAATACGCCTTCCTGATACATGGTTCACACCATTTTATGAAAATATTGGGTAAGGACTTTATAAGGAAAAATGTCTTGAATGTAAGGACCAAACATCGAATTAAACACAACCATGAATTAATAAGAAAAGGTCAATTAAGTTATACAAAATGGCTAGTTAAACTCACAGTAATGAAATATTCAATAACATTAATCCAAAAACACAACTTAAAGTAGTCAATTATTAATATGCAGCTCAATATTCAAACAACTATTTGCAATGATACACAAATCGTCTTTGAAATGTCAGTGCTTGAGCTGTTGGAGCCTTCTCTCAAGTTCCCTTTCAAGCTCAGTCAGAGAAAAGTTGCTTTTCTTCAGCACAACTACAAAAACTGTTTGCTAAAACAATACAATCTATATTTCCAGTTGTCTCACATTTGTCAGCAAGTTCAATGGAACCACAAGCCAAATTTTCAATGTCTTTCTTCAGCCTCTTCATAAAAAAAAAAACTCCGCCTCTTCTACCTTTCTCTACTTGCTGCACCGTTCCTTTTCTCCTTTCTCCTCCTGCTCGCTCAAGAACCTCATATATCTAAACTTTCCATCTCCAGAATAATGTATCACTTAACAAGTAATACAAACTTTTGAAATACCACTTTGGACACGATGTACTCTTTAATAAGACTCCTTTGAATACGAGTATCATCATTCTGATTTTCACAGATGATATCTTTGTTAACAGAAAAGCCCCTTTCAAAAGAAGCTTGGCCAGGACTCAATATTAGCAGCTTTCTTGCGACTTGCCACAGCTCAGGATACTTCTTCTGCCATAGCAGTGTAAAGAAAGGTGTCCAGCTTATCTTTAGTTTTATTAAATGAATCTAAACGTCCCGTCTCACTTTGGACAAATTCAGAAAATGATGACAAAATGTTGTCACAAAAGCAATATAGAAGCAATATTGTACTAACTGGTAATTTACAAGTGAATTATTGAAAGCCATTTTATATCTCTGTTGGTGATTTTCACCTTGTGCATCTTTTTCCACTGCTGATTTCTCCATGGAGGCCACTGAGAAAAAAAATCTTTGCTACATAAAGTACT
>JAQPZY010000243.1:0-82793 GCA_029931535.1 Margaritifera margaritifera | reverse complement strand
ACACACCTCAAATGTACATAGATACAAGCATATGCATAAATACAAATACCCATACCCACACCTGTACAAATGTACATAGATTACAAGCATATGCATAAATACAATTACCCATACCCACACAACTAAAAATGTACATAGATAAAAGCATATGCATAAATACAAATACCCATACCCACACACCTCAAATGTACTTAGATACAAGCATATGCATAAATACAAAATAACCATACCCAAACACACTCAAATGTTCTTAGATACAAGCCATATGACTCTAATACAAATACCTGAATGACCCACACACACCTCAATTCTGTACATAGATAAAAGCATATGCATAAATACAAAGATGCATGTACCTATACATTACAGAGGTATTTATTGAGATATAAAGATGTTTATTTAATACAGTTGTAACCTCCCTGCATCAGGCAACAGTCGAAAAAGTGGGCCGGCGCAGGGATGCTTAAATTTATATAGACACGTATACTGAACCTATAACTTGCATCCACATGGTATCAAACACATACTCTTACGATGGATTAGAATGGTAAATTAGTGATAATATTAATTATTCAGTTTAAAAACAAACTTTTTGTAAAGTTGCCATTTTGTATAAAAAGATTTACGAAGTGCTGTTTGTGTATGCAGAATTGACTTCTCTAACAGAAAGCGTATTTTTCGTTCCTTTTTCAAATGAGACATATTTGGTAATTTATTATTAAATTCAACTGTTATCAATATATAATTTCAACTGGTAATCTAAAAGAGTTTTATCACATTATCAGATCTTTTTTACGTATCTAATATGACAAGCAGAAATTCTCTTCTTCCAATACATACAAGTTATAGAGACGGATAGCACTCACTTCTTTTTGTTCTATTCATCCACTCTATGAACCTAGTCTAGATTGATTATTGTTTTTGGACACTCCCATAGAAGATGTGGATCAAACTTGCACAGAGGTTTTTGCAGAGAGAGCACAGCATTACTTGAAATTTTTCCAAATTGGAACATTGATTTATTGCCAAGAGTTTGTGTAAATAATCTTAGTTCAGAAGCCATTTAAGTCCACAGGACCTCTGGTTTACCTTGCTGAGGCAAGGAAACAAGCTTATTTAGGTCATGCTCATTGTAAATTGTCGAATTCTGTATTCATATTTTGTAATTGAGGCTAGCTCCTAATTATTGCAATTTGAGCGTTATGTAAATTCTTTTACAGCCCTATTAATCCTTTAAAATAAGTAAAATATTATGGGTACTATACATGGGTACTGTATATTCGAATTGTTACTTATATCGTAAAATTGGACTTTTGTAGGATTGTTATGGCACCTAAAATTTCCCTATGACATCTAGGAAATTTACATGGAATCCAACTTTATTTTGAAACTTGTCAAGATTGATCTATGAACCATCTTCATTTACAAAGTCATTTATATAGAATATTCATTTCTCAATCTAGTGTTTTGAACATTACAGAGTAGAATTTCCAATAATGATATTAGGATTTCATATCATATTTGTGTTTAAAGTTTTTCATCATTTTCAACAATAAACTTATTATAGCAAATTTTATGTAAGCTGATGTATTATATCTATCCAAAACTCATTCAGGCAGATTTTATTAAATAATTTTAAGAAAATCTATTCCAAATTTGATTTTGTTTTCTATGTTTGGGAGTGGAGAAAGTAAAATGTTTTTTTTTTTCCAATTTAGGATCGAGAGTTTAACAATTCTTCTGATCCTAGCATTCTTAATAGAATCCACAAACATATTGATATGAGATAACATTTTAAGGTCACCCTCGTGTTAGTATTTTATAATTACTTTTCTTTTAAGGTTTGTCTCTTTCCTCAATCCAAACAAACTTATTAAAAAGACATATCTAGTTTATGGAGCTCATTATGGAAGTGTGCGATTTGGTAAACTCGCATTTTAGTTTAGATATGTAAGTTTTAACAATGCGCCGACTTTCAATAAACTTGTGAATTTTATCAAAAAGTGGTTAGTGATCTTTTCCCCGTGTGCCAAAGTAAATCTTTAATTTTCATGAGTGTAATTGAACCACTTTGTTTAGCTCTGTGGAAAATCTTTATGCCAAGGTAAATAAATGCAGATGAATCCCAGTATTCTAAATGGTATTCTGAGCAATATTTATTATTACTTACCGTGTTCTACTTCCATTCCAGACTGCTTTTGTTTTTGTCTTATTTTATTATTAAGGCCTGACAAATTTGAGCATTGTTTTCAGGGACTTTTCAGAGCCATCAAAGAGTCAGTGCAGTTTCATCTGCATACTGTGAAATAAGATATTCTGTATGATTTATTTGTATTCCATTAATTATCTGGGTTTTTCCTGATCATGTGGGCTAATATCTCTGCACACAGAAGGAAAATATATGGGACAGAGGAGATTACCCATTTTCTGCAGCTACTATTAATGTCAAACAACAAATGAACATTGTCACACTGACTATAATGTTTAACATGATGTAATAGTTTTGTAAAACAGCTTTTATCTAATTTTTGAAGTCTCCTCCAAAATTTAAAAAGGTCTAATAACATTACCAATGAAAGGCCATGCAACAGAATCAAAAGTGTTTTCAAAAACAATTAAGAGAAGAAGTCAAGGTATGTAAAAAATTTGTGTAGAAAAGATGAGTTCATTGTAGACTACAAATATTTTCCCCTATATATACTTCCTTTGATGAAAACCAGTCTGATCTTTATTAGATAATTGCTGGAAAAACCGGCTTTAGTCTATTTGCAATATATCTTGATGCAATTTTTGTAAGGCTACATTAAGTAAAGAGATGGTATCTCCAATTCTTTAAATACTGTTTTGGTTTGTCCTTTTTTGGAAGATAAGTTATTACATGTTCCTTTTCAGTTGTTGGTAGCTCCCCTAGAATATTTTTAAAATATTAATTGCCCTTAAATAATATCTATGTGTATATCTATACAAAAGAACTTAAAAACTCAACCGAAAACCAATCTGATCTTAGAAACTTTTATTATTTGGCATGTATTTTAGGTTTGCAATGTTTGCTTCAGTTAAAGTTATATGGCATACAAAAAAATTCTCTCTGTGCACTGTCTGTTTTTAGGAATATCCCTATAGTTAAAGACTCAAATTTCAAACTGGATCCACCTGCGTTAGTTGATAAGGAATATAGCTTCTGATAATTACAGTTTTGATTCTTTTAAAATTTTCTTGGACTGATTGCCGAGTATATAATTCCATTCAGATTTTTAATAGATTAGGCATTCATATTACTTATGTAGTTTCCATTTTCCATACTGCAGAAATATTTTGATACCTGTTCTCCTTTTTCAAATCCATTTTGCTCTTGATTCTTATTACACCTTTCTATTTTTTTCCTACGAAATTTTCCACCATTTGATTTCTTTTGATCTCTAAATTTTTTAATTTATTAGTTTCATTAGGTTTGTTCCAAAACAATTAATTTCATTAATAATCTGTTCTCCAGTTGATCTTGTCGTCTTTTTAAACGATGGAGTAAGAGATGGTTTACGACTCTCAATTTTCTAACAGTATATATTTTATACAAAATGTATTGATTCTTGTTGTCTTTTTAAGTACGATGAGTTAAGAGATGGTTTTCCTCTCAATTTCTATGTGTATAATTTTATTACAAAATGTTGATTCAATTTACTAGTTAAAACTACCTCAGAAGGTGGAATTTGCTCATGAAATGAAATGTTTGACTAAAGCCAATATATTGACTTTTACAATGATGAAATTGTATCTTTGACAAGAGAAATGTAACAAGTTAATGGAGACAAAAAGTGGCGAAAAAGAATAAGCTAAAGGAAGGAATAAGGAAAGATAACAGACAAGATGAAATAAAAGGTAACAAAACAATAGTACTGAAAAAAATTACTGTCAAGGGTCCATAACGTTGATTGAAAATAATAATAATGTGTGGAAGAAAGCTCAAAGTCAAATACAGCATCAAGTGCCCATTGTGCGGAAAACATAAACACGATATATGCAATATATATGGGGGGGGTAAAATTTTTGCTGGAAGCTTCAACTATTCGTTTTAAGTTTATATGCAATCATGATCTTGATGATGCTCATGCTTTTTTTCGCATTATGGAGGCACTGTACAGAGTTATGTACTTCTGAGAGAGTGAAGGTGTAAGGTGAAGTTGTTTGAATTTGCAACATGCACAACGAAGGGAATGTTGGGCACACTTATATGTTTATTTTCTTGTACTGTGGCTGACATTTTTTTTTACATATTGTACTTGTGGAAATTGTACATGATCTCAGCACAAGGTGACAAAAATGACTGCACCCATGTGCTCGAAAATCAGATTGAATTAGTCCAACCCACACTATTTTTGGCAGTTATTTAAATGGGGAAACGAATTTTGCCGGAGTAGGCAATACCAGCTTATGAAAGTACAATGAATACATTAGAAAATATATAGAAAGTAAAAAAAGTTATCAGCTCTTTTTTTACAATTTACCTTTGAAGTCCAGAAAGTGAAAATGAGCAAGCGGAGCTACCAGTTTTTTTATAGATGCACATCAAGACTAAGACCAAGCTGTGTACTCTATAATCCCAAATTACACCCATCAATCATACACCAAAATAAATAGAATTAATAGTTCTTTTAATAATACCTAAGATGTACAAGGTCTGTTTTAATTAGTCAGAATAACCATTGAGGAAACATGGGAATTGTTTTTCTTTACAAATCTAATCTATGCAAAATACGAAAACTGTAGAGCGCCACCTATAGTAATCAAGCCGTTTATGAGACTAGGATGAAATCGAGTAAAATATAGTTTGGTTCTCCACCATTGTCTTTATAGTTAAAGCTTATCACCCAAAAGTATTAGTGGTAGTTCATTTCGAATTAACAGGTAGTCAAAGAGTTACCTCGCTTACCAAAAAGAATTTCAATTTTTTAAAAAAAAAAATTCTCGAACCTAACAGAGAGGGAAAGAAAAAGTACGCGTGAAATGAATGAAGTTCAGTGTCTTTAAATCAAGTAACTGTATCTAGTTTTAAAAGATTATTCAATAATCACTAGAACAAAATAATAAAATATTATCAAACAAATCAAACAATATTTAAACTACCCTTGTGCTTAGTCGGATTACAGACGGTCTCTTGATTTTGAAAGGTCATTCATCGTTCTTATTTCGACCAATCTGTTATTTTTCAACTTTGCAAAATTTGAAATTAATGTTTACATCATCAAATGCATTTGGTTTCTAAGAGATTAACCTTATAAACAAAATGAAAAAACAAGGTGAAGTCATAGCTAAAATTGTTACTGAGACGTTCTAGCTAAAGTCTTAAATGTATAAATAGCATGGATAAATGAAATATTAAATAATTCAAAGATACATATAACTGGATCATTAAGAAACATATATCTCTATAGAAAAGTATAACGGAAGAACATGTCGGAAGAAATAGAGATACACAGTGTTATTGCCCTTTTAATTTGTATAATGTATCATTATGAAATATTATGAATCTATCAATGAAGATTATAAATAATCTTAGACTAAGAACTTTTTGGATAAGTCTGCCAGTATCCAAATGGCGAATCCAATATATATATATATATTGCTTGAAATATTGAATTATGTCCCCTTGTACATTATTGTACAAAAGTTTTTGTAATTATCATAATTTATAAAATTAAGTTTAATATAATTAAAATTAATTTTAAAAATTAATAATATTGAAATAATACCTAATAATATGATGACAAAAATATTAATAAAAACTTAACTATAAGAATGCAATACACATTTTAAAGTTGAATAATACTTTTCTATGTCTATTATTGTAGTATTATTTAGATAATTAATAGAATCAAAAAAGTTCAGTTCCTGTATAATAGACTCGGCAATTCTCATTATATATAATGCACCATGGAAATAAGAAAATACGAAATATTATGAACTTATTTAATGAATTTCGTGCAACTCATGTCAATACAATATTTCTACTTCACTCGTGAAATATTTCTGTATATCTACTAAAAAAACATAGATTTTCTTCTGATTATATATTTCTTAAAATAAAAAAACCATCGATTTGCATGGATCTTCTGCATTATGTGCCAATGAGATTAACAGTTACATTACTACAGCAATTAAAAGAAGTTCCTAAATTTTACAAGAATTTTGGGGATGGCGATGTTTTACAAATATAGCTTGGACATATAAAATGATAGTGTTGGTTTCGGGCTCATTCATTGGGCATAATTCATTTGTAGCTATGAAAAATGTAGGGTGTTTTATTCACCTCACAATATATATGTTTAATTTCACCATGCTCAGTATGTACCTACTTTAATGTAAAAGACAATATGTGTACAAATAGAAATAAAAAATAATGAAATAAATATAAATTTATGAGACTTATATACTTCATATTTCAGTGTTTTTATGAAATAGAAATACATGTATTTTTGGACAGAATTGCATTATCAATCATGTAATATATTCCATAAAAAAAGAACTACAGATAATTCAAAGCATTGGGGTTTATTAAAACAACATGTAAAAATATGGAAATTCCATCTTGGACGGAATAAAGCTCATTATTTATCCAGGAATTTGCATAGTAATAATGAGCTTTATTCCGTACTAGAAGAACTATTTTGATTAATCGCAATAATTTCCACGGATCTTTGACACTAGCAAGAAATTTCATGATTATACAAGAATGTGCCTATAATAGTAAGGTTTCTTTTCTTCGTATAAGTAAACCTTTCTTATTAATCGCAATAAGCTAGATGTCTATTGCAATGCAAATAAAACTCGTGTTTATTCGGTGAAAGAAAAACTTATTATGATTCATTGCAATCCATTTCCACTTCTATATTACGGAGAAATTAAAAACATAATTATTAGGGAGTAAGGGACTGATAATCATCAGGTTTATTATGTTAAATAAAAAACTACCTTTATTCGTTACATACATTTGGATGTATGATTATTTTATTGCATTAGGAGTAAATACTTTTTATTACTTTTTTAATTATTTCCAGTACGGCTTATTTTCCAAGCGTGTATGTGATCGAGATCATGTCCAGATAAAATTTCTTCTGCGGGGGAAATTTGTTAGCTATTATTGCCAATATTGTTAATAATATAATAAAAAATAAATAACAAAAACATAACTATAAAATGTAATGCACATTTTTAGGTTGTATAATACTTTTGTATTTATTTTATTGTCAGTTTTATGCAGATAATTAATAGAATTATACAAAATTCAGTCGATTATAATTGGTCTGAGCAATTCTCTTATATATAACGCATTATTAAAATAGGAAAATAACGAAATATTATTAACTTATTATTGAATTTCATATATAATTTTAGAGTTTATACCATTTAAATAGATAGCATCCAGACGGTGAATCCAATATGATACTTTTAACAGGCGTTCCATTTCCGAATTAACAATATCATTTGGCTTAAATGAAAAATCTTGGAAAGTATGGAAAGCGTCTGTGGCGACATAAGACGAAAAGATGGATCTATACTGCTATTTTTGTCAAATCTTATGTTTGTTAATGCGTTTCGACACTTGCTGGCGGATTTGTCCAACATATTGTTTATCACATTTTGTTCAGGTTATCAAATAAATAACAGTTGATTTTGCATAGTTGAAATCATAACCCATACCAACTGTTTCTTTGGTATTGCTGCTACTGAAATAAGTATTTGCATTAATGAAAGAACAGTGGGAACATCTGGATCATTTACAGTTAGTTGATAAACCCTTCATAAACGATTTTCTTATTAATTTAGAACTAACAAAGAAATCTTTGAGATTCTCAGTTCTTTTATAAGCAAGTGAAGGCCTGCTTTTGTCAAGTGCTTTAACGCCTTACATTAGAAGATAATTGCAAACGATCCCAATATTTCTTGATAATCTTACCTATATTAGTTACACTTGGATTATACTCAATAACGAAAGTAATATTATTGTCATCTTTGTCCCTGATGCTATGTTTTAGTGAATCAGGCTGTGTAAGAGAAGACACCTTTTCGAAAGCAGCATTAATAATGTCAGTTGCATAATTTCTGTTTAAAAAATGTTGACGTAATTCTGTCAAAGGTGTGTTAAAGACATTATCATCAGAAATAATTATTCCATATCTTTTCGCTTGACTGTAAGGTATTACGTCTTTGCATGATTTTGGGATGATGAAGAATATTTCAACATACTGATGAACATTTGTGTTTCTAACATGTACAATAGTAGTTATATCAGTACTTTCATTTTTAGCAACATATACGTCAAAAACATATACTTTATTTTTAGGCACATTGAACGTAAAATTTTAATTGTAGGTGAAATGGATTCGTAAACAGGTCTATGAAATAGCATAAGTCTTTTAAGGGATGACTCCAGAATCATACAATTTCATCATAAGAACTTAGCCACACACATCTGGTTATCAAAAAGTCATTGCTCTGCGAAGAAGTCATTTCTGAATTTTCCCTCTAAATGACAGCCCATGCAATAAGAAGAGCCATAGGACTATCGATTTGCTTTGTACCTACCTTCTTGAATATAGTTTTGTATCACCAAAATGAAAAAAAAGGTATTTTCAAGCACAAGTTGAATTAAATCACCAAATGTTTTGTCTGGAGAGTCTACGTATATTTCATCTTTTATTAAGATTGTATTTACAAGCTTCAATACCATCACCTGTGTGGTATATTTGTGTAGAGAGGACAGATTTGTCGATTTTTTCGATAAGAAGTTTGAATTTGCTAATGAAATCTGAAGTGTCTTTGACACATGAAGACAGAGATTTGATTAAAGGTTGTAAATGTATGGTATGCAGCAAGTGTTATAGATCTCCCTAAACATTACTTGACATTATTCAATGGAAATATTTTTACATTCTTATGGAACTCCTAATATGAACCACTTGCTAGGACTACTTGTTATAACTCTATTAAAGAGGGACAGTATTTACTATCACAAATACTGAATGTAAGATAAGGCACTAAGAATCTAACATGTCCAAAAATTATTAAATGATGACCATTTGGGCCAAATGGAAATTTTTTGCTACATGCTAGACAGGGTTGCAACTTAGGAATATTAATCCAAATTTTAGGAAACTGAATAAACATATGCACATGTTAAATGTTCCCCAACTTTACCAAAATGGCCTAAAAGTCTGTTAGAGAATTCTTAAAACACAATTCTACATGATGGATAGGATTACAACTTAGGAATATTAATCCAAATTTTAGGACTGAATAAACATATGTACATGTTAAATGTTCCCCACCTTACCAAAATGGCCTAAAAGTCTGTAGAGAATTCTTAAACACAATTCTACATGATGGATAGGATTACAACTTAGGAATATTAATCCAAATTTAGGACTGAATAAACATATTGTACACGTTAAATGTTCCCCAACTTTACCAAAATGGCCTAAAAGTCTGTAGAGAATTCTTAGAACACAATCCTGACTTCATATTCTGTAATATTATATCAAAGATCATTTATCAATTAGATGTGAAATTTTTTATTTTAGATCTAAAGTAAAAAGACTATATGACCCTAGACTTCCCTTCCAGTTTGGAAAATTTGCATAATAATTTCATTGATCCTGTTACTAAAAATGTTTGTTTTAAACCATTCATGACATACTACCTGTAAATTCATAACATATACCTAAAAGGAATTCCAATCAAAGGTGTGCACACATTGTAGTAAACATGAAACTGTCGACGATTTTTTTTTTAATGTGACATAATACACTCCATTAAAAAAAAAATCATAATAAAATAGATCAAACACCTATCTCAAACCTCTTTTAACACTTTCTCAAATTTGGCCCCCTTGCCAAAGAGGCTATATTCTTAGAGCCTGAGTTCTTGGACCTTTACCTCCTATTCACAGCAGAATATAAATATGTATTTGGGTTAAATGCTGTCGATCTCATTATAATAATGAAACAGTCACAAGCAAACACTCTATTGTCTAACTTTATATCTAGATTAAAATGCTGAATAAAAAACAGATTTCTGTAGATATGACCTTGTTAAATTCATTGACAAATGGTGTTCACCAGGAATATTCTGTTCCCTTAAACTTTTTAAGACAGATATAGATTTTAGCATGTAATAATATCACTTTCCACATTCTATCCAAATTTATCTGTCAATTACACTGCCAGTAACTATTTACCTGTTTTTAAGCACTCTTCATGCAGCTTGTGCAAAAACCAGTTGATGGGTTGTTGACCCAGTAATGCATGGATGTGCGCTTATCCATAAAAACATTTTATATATACATATATGTGCATATGTGTGCATATGCATATATGTGTATATATGTATGTGTGAGTGTGGGTATGACAATAAGTGTCTTGTAATATAGCAGTTGTGACATATGTATATGTATACTTGTGATTTATATCATATTTAACACATATACTGTGCATATACGTTTGTAAATATTCATCTGTAAATTATAAAAAACACACATAGTAAATAAATAATTTATGAAAAAGAAATAACGAATACGAAATATTATCAACTTATTAATGAATTTCATATGTAGCTTTAGAGTTTAGACCTTTTGGATAGATAGTATCCAGATGGTGAATCCAATGTTTCTTTTTACAGGCATTCATTTTCCAAATTAACAATGTCACTGTTGCCAGAATGAGTGAAACGAGTTATCCCTATTAGTCAAATCAAAATGCTGATGGAGCCTCTGTATGTGAGGATGCATCCCAAGTCACTTCAGCTGCTGCAGCCATTTCCTGATACCAAGTCATACCTGAAAAAGACAAAAGAATGTCAGAACTTTGGAGGAATGAAACTTGTGGATAATGAACAAATGGCAGATATATGAAATACATCTCTGAAGTATCATCGCCAAGAATGCCTCCCATTGCAATGACCCTGAAATGCAGATTGCTAAGGAAACATAATGGGAAGTCTGCTGGAGAAATCATACTAAAGTGTGTCAAGTCTTACTTTCAATCACCTGAATGTATGCTGTATAAGGAAGTGATGACAAGCATGCCATGACCAAAACCCTGCTGCACCACATATTGGACTTTCGGTCAATATTCACAACATGCTTGTATGCAATACAAAAGCCACAACTTATTATGACAAACATGGATATGCCACCCCCAGCCAGAAGCAGCATGCAGAGGATATTCTAATATTGTGGGAAAGAAAGTGTCAGTATTAAATAAAAGGGATATTGCTGAAAAAGTAGAATATTGAAAGATATTAATGTGAAGCGTGGAAATGAACCCAGTGCTATAAACATTGCAATGGATGGCAGATACAATTTGACAAGCATAGTAAGTCACAAAAAGCCAGTCAGAATGCTTTACAAGCTATTGGTATTGCATGTAAAGCTATGACTGACAAGAAGTTTATCATAAGTGCTTGCTTCCAAAATAAACTTTGTTGGCTGGACTTGGTTGAAGGGACAAAGAATGGATGTGCAATGTCTAGTGGTCATCCAGAGTGTACAACAAAGTTATCGCCCTTTGCCCCCATTGTCAGAATATGATATGGGAAAGGAAATTGGTAGTCAGCTTGCTCTACAAGGTGCACTTATAAAATAATGTCACCACAGATGCAGATGAAGATCAGCTCAAGGAATAGACTATGTTCTCTGAGCTCTTGATCCCATGTGGAAAGTGCAGCAGCAAGCTGACCCAGTTCATTTGGGACAAGC
This sequence comes from Margaritifera margaritifera, assembly GCA_029931535.1. Lineage (NCBI taxonomy): Eukaryota > Metazoa > Mollusca > Bivalvia > Unionida > Margaritiferidae > Margaritifera > Margaritifera margaritifera. Next base: position 71,044 of record JAQPZY010000243.1, on the reverse strand, counting down.
TCAATTTTGACACTGCAACAAGGCAAATTTTAACTCAGACATGATTCCTGGAACACATTGCACAGAGTCACTGACCTAAACATCCATGAAAGTGACAAAGAGTTACTTCTTAAAAATTTTGAAAATGAAACTGAGCGTATCAGCAAAAAATGGCGAAATGAAACTGTATACAGATACTCAGAAATGTGAAGCAGTTAAGAGATCACGGGGAGTTTCACTACCAAAAAACACGTGAATTATTCAAGGAATATTGTTGGTAGAACTTCTTCAACCATTCACAGATTGAATAACAACCCTGCAACATCAGCCATGACAAAATGTGAGGTTTCTGGCATGGAACTTTCATTGCATGCAAAACATGCACTATATCAAATGGATACTGAAACGGAATATCAAAAAACACTTGTCAAAAGAAGCCAGATATTGTGAAAGGATGTGTATTCAACAGGGAAATACGATATCTGAACATTTGAAATACTAGTTAATTCATTGTGAATCAAATTACAATAAAGGACAGATGGATCCAAAACCCTCAACAAGTTCTCAAAGAATGCACAATTAAAAATCACATCTACCAAATGTGAGGATTGACAATTCTGTGGGCAGGACATTTATTTATGGATTATTGTCAACCAACTCTTTAAGAGAGATACATTCTGAACAATTTTTAATCTTTCTAGAATTATTTTGAAGTTAACATTCAACTATTTGTGTTTTAATGTGATGATAATTAAAATATTTATGAATATTTTACTGCTGCATGAAAGTAATATCATTATTAATAAATGTTATGAATTGAATATGATATCTTTGTTATTTTTTCTATATCTTTATATCAAGTAGGCATGGAGAATATTCTCCAAGCCCCTTGAAAGCACCTCTGTTTACAGATTTCATTCTATCTACATTCACTACATTTGGCTGACCAGACAGGTGATCTTTAAAAATGCACAGAGAGTTATGCTGCAGATGACTTGCTTCCAGGTTCTCCATCTCCATTTTCTCATTAAAGATCACTTGCCACATATTGCTGACTTAAACTTTATTGCATCATAACCACTAGACTTTACAGCCCTGGTCCAGATCAAACATTGCAAATTGGAGTACACTGTGTGCCAAAACAAGTTCCCTATATTTCTTGAAAAAGCCATCAAATTTGGACTTTTATCAGGATAAAGATGAAAATGAGGCTAAAGAAGATGTGTAAGAATATAAACAATGACCTCTGATCTCATCATGATACAAGTTGACTGATTCAATACTGAAAATTAAATTTAATGTTAAAAAGTCAATTTAATTTTTAAATTTAAAAGAAATGCAAAAACAAAATTCAATATAAAAGTGAGAAATTCAATTTGTAATAATTTTTTCAAAAATTATTTTTAAATCCATAAAATAGCGAGGCATGTACCTTTACCTTCAGTTAGTAAAGGTAGAGTAACTCTGATTTTTGGCTAGGGGAATTAGTATGCCCAGAGGAAAAAATGATCTGCCTTTTGACAACTTATATTCTAACTATCAAAAGATTTGTTGATACACTACCTCGAGTGAGTCAAGCTTTGGTGCAAAGAAAAACTGCTATACCAGTCAAAAGAAGCAAAATAACAGGAGATTATATGCAAGTTCATTTTACAGGACTGCTGAACCATCAACATGCAATGAACATATGGCATAAACCCAACAGATTATTTACCTTGTACATTACTTCAGAACATTCTCACTCTTTCACAAAGAACAATCAGGTTTTCGACTGTTGGCTGCAGAAAATCAATAAGGGGAGTCTAACAGGTGTATTATTCCTAGACTTCAGAAAGGCTTTTGATTTAGTCAATCATGATGTTCTTTTATCTAAGCTAAAATGCTATAAATTTGATACTAATGCCTTAAACTGGTTTTCATCCTATCTATGCAACAGAACACAAAGAACCGCTAATGGTAATGTTCAGTCCATCTCCATGGAAATTATACATGGTGTCCCCAAGGGGTCTAATTTAGGCCCACTGCTTTTTCTTATTTTCATTAATGACCTTCCACTGTGGACAAAGCACTCAAATATAGACTTATTTGTAGAGGATGCTACTGTAACTGCTTCAGGAAATGATATAGCTACTGTTGAAGCACTACTAGACACTGATTTAAGAAACATTGAGAAGTGGTCAAATCAAAATAAAATGGTTATAAATGAAACAAAAACAAAATGTATGGTAATCAATGAAACATTCAACTTCTGACAATCTGCTAAATCTGACAATAAATGGGCAACTCATTGAAAATGAAGAAAAACTACCAGGAGTGATAGTTGAAAATGACTTAAAGTGGGACAAGCATATTGAATATGTCTGTAAGTCTCAAGTAAAATAACTTTACTAGGTAAAATTAAGATGTACCTACCCAAACAAACTAGAATAATGTACTATAATGACTACATTCTGCCAGTTATTGATTACTGTTTGGCAATATGGGGAAACTGCCCAAAAAGCCAATTAGGAAGAATTAACAAGATACAAAAGAGAGTAGCACACCTAATACTGGATGCTCCTTTTGACACACCATCTAAAACCCTTTTCCATGAACTAAAATGGCTTCAAATAAATGACAGAATTAACTTTCAAAAGGCAATACTTGTCTACAAATGTATAAATTGGAAAATGCCTGAATACATGAGAAATTTCTGATGAAATCCAAGGACCATATGCCTTATGGTCGACCATACATGGCCAAGTGAAACTCCCCAAACCCAAGAATGAACAATTTCGATATAGTCTTAAATATTCTGGAGCAAACATATAGAACTCCTTGCCCACATCTGTTAGATCAGCCACTTCTGTTGAAAGTTTTAAAGAAAAATATCTCAAATATTTGAAACTTTATTTTTAATTGACCTTTACATGTCAATATACCTTGTAACATCTCCTGTCTCTACTCCAACTGTCTTGTCTCTGTGCATGGTAATCCATGTTTTTGGTTTTAGAATAGCTGAGGGCCTCAAGGGAGACTAGATACATCTGTAATCTAATTGAGCTACCCTTGTTAAATAAAGAATTATTATTATTATTATTATTATTATACATTTGGCACAAGCATTATGTCCAACTTTTAAGCTGTTCAATCTTTGATAACTGACCCTAGAATTTTAAAGATAGATGAGTAACATGGATACATTTATGTGAGATTTAAATCTCCGAGATGTCAACTTTACAGTGGGGTCAGAAAGTTAGAAACTACTGGTAAGTCTGTGTTAAAACTTGTATTCTTCTCCCCTAACACACACACACACATCCTAAATATGTGTGTGTTGATATCAGTAAGGACATCAAAATGATTTTGGTGATCTGGAAAATTAGGGTCATGAAACAGATCATGTTTCACCTGTGGGTAAACTTTCCAAGTATAGTGAGGGGCTGACACTATTTGATTTTTCTACACCTCATGAAGTCCACCGCTAAAGCAGAGAAAACCCATACAACAGAGTGGAAGCAATTATGAACAAATATTAGAAGATTGCACTTGACCAAATACGAGAAGCGGATTTCACACAATGTCTCTTTATAAATCATTGCTTGTTTCTAAAGTGTCTCTGCTTATCTTATTCAACATGGCATGCACTAAACACACTTTGTCTTGGTCATTGTTGATCTCGACTATGCTTCTTTTGAGAGTGTGGAGTTGATCCATGGACAACACTTTGTAACATTGTTGTCCACTGTTTGAAGGTGAAATTTGAATGACATACACATTTGCTTTCCTTCAGTTATGTCAAATTCATCATTTCATTGTTGTAAATATTGAATTTTGACATGATCTATCATCTTGCATCCACCAGAAGGCTGAACATCAACAGACCTGTCCATCCATAGGCAGCCTGGACAAAGTTAGGGTCGGATATCAATGTACTTACTATTGTTGTGTCACTCTTCAGGAAACAGAATATACTGTAAACAAGAAAAAAATATGTTTGTGTGTGGGGGAAGGGGGGGGGGGAATTCTGATGAATGCAATGTTAATTTTCTTCTCTTCTAATGTTAAAAAAGAGATCACTCACCTGCATGGACAACTGACAACTAAGCTTGTGAAAGAAAATGTATACATTAGTAAAACTGTGGAGTGGAAAGAAAAGTTGGGAGCACATAGTTGCAACATGGTCTAATAGGACTAACAAAATATTAATGTTTCAGGTTATGCTAAATAAGATTGGATTGGTTGATGCTAAATTAAGATTGGATTGGTTGATGCTAAATAAGATTGGATTGGTTGATGCTAAATAAGATTGGATTGGTTGGTTGGAATAAGATTTTTAAACATCTTCCCCTCCATTTACTGAAAATGAACCTCTGTTCCATGACCTAATTTTATTCCTCAAAAAAAGTTATTGTCAGTATTACTCAACAATACGATACTTCATGGTAGTTAGATATACCACACTCTATATAATTTCTTGAATAATTTGCATTCGTCTCATATAAATTGCTGTAAATTTGAACTGACCATGATTAGCAAACAGCATGCAAAAGTTGCCATTATTGAATCATGCTGTTTAGTCTATGGCCAGGAGCTAAAAAATACTAGAAGAAACATTAGAAGTCTAAATAATCATAATGTCTTGTACTGTTACATATTATGAAATGAAATGTGGTCTGGTCACAACAATCAGAGAATCTGGATGTTTTTTTTTTATAATCGTTTTATGGTAAGAAAATTTCTAGGGTAGGTGTTTGAAGAAGTGGAGGGACTGTCAATTCAGGATCATGACACTGGTAGTTATTTTCATTTTTTATTTTTTTATTTTATAGTTTTTCTTCAGCTTTAAATAACTGATTTTCAATTTAATCCCTAAGTTGTATTATTTTTGTACTTAATATCAGTTGTTCAATTGACACCCATGAATCCTGTATTCAAATTTTTTTTGAAATGTTTTTCAAGGGGAAGAGCTCACGACCCAAAGCCTGTGATTCTCAATATACTTGATCATAGGTTACTTTCCTTGCTTTAATATGCAAACTATTTTTACCTCCGCAGTAGTTAGTCTGCTACTTCTAGACAATAAAATTTGATCAAAATCTGATCAGAAATGTGGCTTCCAGAGTGGTAACAAGCTCAGTCAATCATATGCAAGATCACCAAATTAGTAAGTATGAATGTTGCTCATTATTGAACTCATCAAAGTTTTTAATGATGTAAGCAAATATTTCAAGCTTAATCTAAATTGGATGAGAAATGAGATCCTTAGAGGGGTAACAAGCTCAGCCAATCAGATGCATGCTCACCTCATTTGTTTCTATGGATCTTGCTCATTACCCAACACATTCAAAATCTTAATGGCATAAGCATATATTCAAAATGTCATCAAAATTGGATTAGAAATATGGCCTAGAGTGGTCACAAAGTTGAACAATTGGAGGTAAGATCACCTCATTAATATGCATGGATCTTGTTCATAATCTAACAGATCTGAGATTTTGAGAATATGGACTTCAGAGTGATAACAAGCAATTGTTGATGGTCAGATGCTAAATACGCAGATGCATGATGGATGACAGATGAAGGGCCATACCATAAGTTCACTTGGCCTTACAGCCAGGTGAGTTACAAATGACTTAATTTTGGCTAATTAAATCCTGATTGTAAGTAAGTTTTCATGTGGTTGTTACTGCATGTTATTATTATTGACATTACTGTTGGCAACAATACTGATAATAATAATAATAATAATAATAAACACGAGGACTAAAAACAAAAACAATAAGCACAACAAAACAAAAATAAATGAAGGCAACTGAGAATTAATGCGGATTAATGTGGATAACATCTAAATGCTGTTACTGCAACTACTGCTTGCTAGGCACTACTCTGAATGTGAAGCTCACTAAACAATCACTGAAATATTGGCAAATTTGAGAAGAAATATTTGGAAATTAAAGACAGGATAGGAAGACTTGAGGAGAACAGTATAAATGATCCAATTGAGTTCTGCTCAGCCACTGCACTCAACTACACTGAACATACAACATTCAGTACAAACAATCAACCTCTTAATCCAACAAATGTATTTTCAACTTATGGAAGATGTGATTTTGTTTAAAACAGATATTTATACAAACACATATACACACCAGTCATACCAGTAAATAAATAAAAACAAATCTGCATCACCTGCTATAATGTGTATAAATTTTGCCTTTAGAAAAGATCTGAAACCATGCCACAATTTTAATATTTACAAGCTCTTCACTAATAAACTATAATGTCATATGGCATGCTTTATTTAAGAGCCAAAGTGCCGAGTCATCTCTCTTGTTTAACTTTACTTTTTGAACTGGTGCACCCTTACCTACTCAACAATAATGCTAACCAATCAACCTTGATCACAGGAAAAGGAAGACAGGAAGATGTAGAGAAGGTAGGTAGGACTGAAAGATGTAGAACAAGGAACAAATCGCTAGGCCACAGGTTCCATTTGTAACACCATCTTCTCAATGATGAACAACTTAACAAGAACTTCCTACACCACAAAGGGGTTAAGTCTCAAGCAACACAGAAGCTCATGTATAAATAAATGTATATTGAATTGAAATATTAATAACATAAACATACAATAGATTCAGTACAAACCATAGCGCTCTAAATCCAACAAATGTATTTTCAACTTACACAAGTTAATTTGTTTAAAATAAATATTTACATTTTTCTTCTTAACATATCAATCAATCTGGATGAGTAATAACAGAACTATACCCAGCATACATATCTACCAATGCATACATATAAATATACAAAAAATAAAAACAAATCTGCAGCACCTGCTATAATGTGTATATACATCTATATGATTGCCGACGGACCAATGTCACCAACTTTTTATAGACCAATTAAATTTTCCCTTTAGAAAAGATCCGAAACCATGGCAAAATGTTAATACTTAAAAGCTGTGCTTGACTAATAACCATAATTATGTCATATAGCAGGTTTTATTTAAGAACCAAAGTGCCGAGACAGCTCTGATGTTTAATTTTAATTTTGACCTGGTCTGCCCTTACTTTCTATTATCTCTTTTTGGGTGTATATAGTTGCAGCTTTTAGTGACTCTAGTTAGATTACCCTAACAAGCCCTAACCAATTTAGAATACCCATCAACTTGAATATGGCAAACAAATATTTCCATACCCATCAGAGATACATATATGAAATTAGATGTGAACAGAAAGTTGTATCACTTCATGTGTACCAGTAAGTACCCTGATAATCTGTTAGTCATTTACCTTGACCTTTTACCTCTTTGACCCCAAAATCAATGGCCATTTCTTACCCAAGTGCAAGCCATAAAGTTTGGTTGAGGTATGTAATGTAGAACTATATTGTATAGAAACAGTTTTTCTTCTTTCAGTCAGAGTTACCTGGACCTTTGACCTTGCGACTCCAAAATCAACTGAGTTCTACCTTAGACCAACGAATACCTACATATTCATATGAGGGATATTTAAAAAGTTCTGAATATTGATGTACTGTACAACTAAGTTCTTGGAAAATGGGATTCACCCAAAATTTTGATGCTGTGTTCTTTCAGAAAGTCTTTGAAGATTGTAGGTTTCTGCGCCACTGCATCATCTTGGAGTAGATGGATCCCTCGTGTACCTATGTGTGGTTGGGTGGTTTGGTATTGTCAAGTGTTCCACAACTACTGGCAACTCTCTGAAGGCATAAAAATGTCCAGCAACATGAGCAGAATCAGGCACTTTTACCAGACATATGGGCCGTTGGCATAAACAAAATAATGCATATAAAACTCGTGACAGTACAACTATATCAAATGATCTGTGGTCTCTGCTTGTTTTATTCCAATCCATTCTGATTCAAAAAATCAAATTCATACTTCATCACTTCTGACAATCTCATTCAAATGTCTCTGATCACTATTTTCCTATATCTGGCAAGTAGCTGTTTGGCAATTTCAACACGATTCGACTTCTGATCAGCTGTTAACAAATACAGGACTCATTTGGATAAACTTTTCAGAGCTTCAAATGTTCCTCAATATCTTAACAAAAGTTGACAAGATAATATAAATATCTTCCACCATATATTGAGCATTTTCATCAATTGCCACTTTCACAGCACACCACTTCCCACTCGCCATCACATGCAGACAATGGTCTTCGAGACTGGGGGTCCTCTTCCATGGATTCATAACCATCTTTAAAACAATGAACCACATCAAAAATTGTAGAATCTCGAAGAAAAGCATTCATACACTTTATCCAAGTCAGCCTTGATATCAGTCAGATCTTCCAGCATCCTCCTTTCACAGTAGCACACTTGCTTCTCCTTTGCCAACATGTGTTGGGTGTCCTGTACATACAGCTGTAGATCATATAATTTCAGAACTTTTTGAATACCTCTCATATACTTAAATATATAATATCTTCAAATAAGCATCAATGCAAGTCTGACGAAAATATCATTCACTATATTAGATGCATAAAATAACAAACAAATAGGCATCAGCCACATCAGAAAATATTACAGAAGCTAAAATAAAAAATAAAGTCAAGCATACAATACAAATATATATCAACATGTACAAGTCAACACCCCTGCTGGCACACAAGACATAAATAATAACGTGGACAAAATGGATGATTGCAATATCACCTATGTGACCTTGACCTCAACCCTGACAGCAATTTGTGCAATAATTCCACCATATGGATGACTACAATATCAGTGTCATACGACCTTGACCTCAATGTATGCAATAACATTATCGGAAAGGTATAGATTCCATGACCAACTGTTGAATCACACCTTGTCAGTAATTTCAGAGAATGAAAATCATTGTGATGGTGACTAAAATCCAGAGTCTTGAAATCCTAGTGTGTACATTTAATAATTGCCAAAAAAAGCACCAGTTATATTAGAAAGAGAGTCTATTGCATCACCTATCTAAGGCCAAAACTTCATGCCATTTTTAATCCCAAGTAGAATCAAAATATGCACAGGATTTTTATTTTATGAAATAATATATTAAACAACAAAGGTCAAACACTCTTTATAAATATTTGAAAGACTTAATACCACAATACCGGAATCAGTCACATGCATTGAAAGAAATCATTTGGATCACAGAGAAAGTCAAAGGATGAAAAAGAACTGCAATTATAATTTCTGGTAATTGAAAAATGTCAATATCAATGTGTTATTGACTCTGACCGTGACCTTGTCATCAATGGATGCAATAATATAACCAAAAAGGACTACACCTAGATTCCATGAGAAACTGTTGAATCACACATTTTCACCTATTCCTTCCAAATGAGGTGCCTTTTGAATCCTACCCCACTCCCCCCATATAAAACTTTCTTGGAAGTAGGACCCATCCATACATTTTAATCCTAAATGTACCGGAAACTTTATGCCAAATGAGGCACAGCTCTATAAAATGTCAAATCATTCCAAACCTAACACTAACACACTGGTATCTAAGTCTAACAGACCTACTCTAAAGCTCTAACTAAGATAGTTAAGTAGTCAACACTATTTGCAAAACCAAAGCGCAAATAGTAAGAAAGAGGCCAAATCATGCACCAAAGTTATCCGCAAATAAAAATGCAAACTCATGAAAAAAAAAATAAAACATAAGTATCGAGTCTTTTTCTAATTAACTTGTAAGCTGTGCCTTGTCTCTACCTAAGTCCGGATTTCCTTACGGTAAATATAAATGTTTAATGGGTACTGCAGGCCCTTACCTATCCCCCACCCCACCCCCCTGCCTCCCAGAATGTTACCTCCACCCACAAGTAACCCGTACCCCCACTGTACCCACCCCCTTCCTGCTGTACCCTTTCAATGACCTATTTTGCAGGCACCTCATCCTAAATCCCCAATTTTTATGTTCCTACACAATTTTCTTAAAAGTAAGACCCTGGGTAGTTCCAATCATTGTAGAAAATGTGAAAATGGAATGACCTTTTTAGGGAGTATGTAGCCACGTCTCAGATATCTGTCCCAAAATGGTACAGTGACGCCATGCATTTAAATTCAAAACTAATGTCTCTTAGGCTTCAGGTACAGGTCTGATAGATGTGCCAAAAGAGACATGTGCAAGGAAGTGCATTACAATAGACCTGGTACTTGCAGCAGGCACAATAGGCTCTATACATGGGAAAATTCAATTGTGGCTGTCAAAAAGTGGATTTTGCTCCAAATAGAAGTGCTGTATCAGGGAAAATCAGCACACAATAGAGGAACAAAGGTAATCTCTGAACGGACTTTTCCTCCTGGTAAATCTGCCTCTGCTCTGCAACCTCCAGCAGCATCTAAATGATGCACAGTGTAAAACCAATCAGCAGTGCCTGCTATAATGTGGATATAAAGCTATATGCATGCTGACTGACCCGGTTTACCAATGCTTTTAAAACCTGTGCTTGAATAATAAACCATAATAACTGCATATGGCATGTTTGATTTAATAGCCAAAGTGCAGAGACATCTCTCTTGTTTAATGTGACTTTTGAACTGGTGCACTGTTAACATGTATTGTCTCTTCGACAATATAGTTGCAGCTTTCACTGACTCTGGTAAGATAACCCTAACTAGTTCTAACCAATTTGGAATAGCCATCACTTTGAATATGACAAACAAATATTGCCATATCAAGCAGACCTACTATACACAGGTGTAGATTTCCACCCTGGGTCAACAGTCACAGGTAGTACCGTCTACTGTTACTTACGGTAGCAGGCATAGCCCGACCTGACATAGACCAATAAGTAAGTGTAAATGCAAATGTGAACAAAAAGTCTTGTCACATCAGTTGTACCAGTAAATACCCTGAAATATATTAGTCATTGACCCTGACCTTCTACATCTTTGACCCCAAAATCAATAGCCTTTGTCCTTACCCCAAGTGCAAACCATGCATTAGGTATATCATGTAGCACAAATGTTCTTGTGCAGAAACCATTATTATTTCAGTTACAATGACCCTGACCTTTGAGTTTTTCAGCCCAAAATTAATAGAATTCTTCCCTACTCCAACTGCAAGCCATCCACAATGTTTGGTAAATGTAGATGGTGGACAAGTAAACTTATTGTGTGGAAACCACATTGGTAACAAATGGATTGACAGACAGATGGATGAACATCAAAACATATTGACATATCCAGCAGACCTACACACATAATACATACATATAAATATACCAATAAAAAAGCATTAATGCAAATGTGAAATTATTATGTACTATATGAGACAAAGAGATTCACAAACATACATCCACATCAGTCACACCAGTAAGTATCACACAAACTAAAAGAACAAAATAAAGGCAAGCATACAATACAAATACAAATAGATATCAACATCTACATGTACACACCCCTGCTGGAACACAAGACAGAAATACTAATGTGGACAAAATGGATGACCGCAATATCATCCTCTATGCGACTTTGACCTCAACCTTGACATTAATTTCTGCAATAATTCCACCATATGGATGACTACAATATCAGTGTCATATGACCTTGACCGTGATGTAAGCAAAATTAATTGAATTCTTCCCTACTCCAACTGCAAGCCATCCACAATGTTTGGTAAATGTAGATGGTGGACAAGTAAACTTATTGTGTGGAAACAACATTGGTAACAAATGGATTGACAGACAGATGGATGAACATCACAACATATTGACATATCCAGCAGATCTACACACATAATACATACATATAAATATACAAATAAATAAGCATTAATGCAAATATAAAATTATTATGCACTATATTAGACAAATAGATTCACAAACATACATCCACATCAGTCACACCAGTAAGTATCACACAAACTAAAAGAACAAAATATAGGCAAGCATACAATACAAATACAAATAGATATCAACATCTATATGTACATGTACACACCCCTGCTAGCACACAAGACAGAAATACTAATGTGGACAAAATGGATGATTAAAATATCATCCTCTATGTGACTTTGACCTCAACCTTGACATTAATTTGTGCAATAATTACACCATATGGATGACTACAATATCAGTGTCATATGACCTTGACCTTAATATATGCAATAACATTATCGGAAAGGAATAGATTCCATGACCAACTGTTGAATCACACCTTTTCAGTAATTTCAGAGAATGAAAATCATTGTGATGGTGACTAAAATCCAGAGTCTTGAAATCCTAGTGTGTACATTTAATAATTGCCAAAAAAAAGCACCAGTTATATTAGAAAGAGAGTCTATTGCATCACCTATCTAAGGCCAAAACTTCATGCCATTTTTAATCCCAAGTAGAATCAAAATATGCACAGGATTTTTATTTTATGAAATAATATATTAAACAACAAAGGTCAAACACTCTTTATAAATATTTGAAAGACTTAATACCACAATACCGGAATCAGTCACATGCATTGAAAGAAATCATTTGGATCACAGAGAAAGTCAAAGGATGAAAAAGAACTGCAATTATAATTTCTGGTAATTGAAAAATGTCAATATCAATGTGTTATTGACTCTGACCGTGACCTTGTCATCAATGGATGCAATAATATAACCAAAAAGGACTACACCTAGATTCCATGAGAAACTGCTGAATCACATTTTCACCTATTCCTTCCAAATGAGGTGCCTTTTGAACCCTACCCCACTCCCCCCATATAAAACTTTCTTGGAAGTAGGACCCATCCATACATTTTAATCCTAAATGTACCGGAAACTTTATGCCAAATGAGGCACAGCTCTATAAAATGCCAAATCATTCCAAACCTAACACTAACACACTGGTATCTAAGTCTAACAGACCTACTCTAAAGCTCTAACTAAGATAGTTAAGTAGTCAACACTATTTGCAAAACCAAAGCGCAAATAGTAAGAAAGAGGCCAAATCATGCACCAAAGTTATCCGCAAATAAAAATGCAAACTCATGAATAAAAAAATAAAACACAAGTATCGAGTCTTTTCCTAATTAACTTGTAAGCTGTGCCTTGTCTCTACCTAAGTCCGGATTTCCTTACCGTAAATATAAATGTTTAATGGGTACTGCAGGCCCTTACCTATCCCCCACCCCACCCCCCTGCCTCCCAGAATGTTACCTCCACCCACAAGTAACCCGTACCCCCACTGTACCCACCCCCTTCCTGCTGTACCCTTTCAATGACCTATTTTGCAGGCACCTCATCCTAAATCCCCAATTTTTATGTTCCTACACAATTTTCTTAAAAGTAAGACCCTGGGTAGTTCCAATCATTGTAGAAAATGTGAAAATGGAATGACCATTTTAGGGAGTATGTAGCCACGTCTCAGATATCTGTCCCAAAATGGTACAGTGATGCCATGCATTTAAATTCAAAACTAATGTCTCTTAGGCTTCAGGTACAGGTCTGATAGATGTGCCAAAAGAGACATGTGCAAGGAAGTGCATTACAATAGACCTGGTACTTGCAGCAGGCACAATAGGCTCTATACATGGGAAAATTCAATTGTGGCTGTCAAAAAGAGGATTTTGCTCCAAATAGAAGTGCTGTATCAGGGAAAATCAGCACACAATAGAGGAACAAAGGTAATCTCTGAACGGACTTTTCCTCCTGGTAAATCTACCTCTGCTCTGCAACCTCCAGCAGCATCTAAATGATGCACAGTGTAAAACCAATCAGCAGTGCCTGCTATAATGTGGATATAAAGCTATATGCATGCTGACTGACCCGGTTTACCAATGCTTTTAAAACCTGTGCTTGAATAATAAACCATAATAACTGCATATGGCATGTTTGATTTAATAGCCAAAGTGCAGAGACATCTCTCTTGTTTAATGTGACTTTTGAACTGGTGCACTGTTAACATGTATTGTCTCTTCGACTATATAGTTGCAGCTTTCACTGACTCTGGTAAGATAACCCTAACTAGTTCTAACCAATTTGGAATAGCCATCACTTTGAATATGACAAACAAATATTGCCATATCAAGCAGACCTACTATACACAGGTGTAGATGTCCACCCTGGGTCAACAGTCGCAGGTAGTACCGTCTACTGTTACTTACGGTAGCAGGCATAGCCCGACCTGACATAGACCAATAAGTAAGTGTAAATGCAAATGTGAACAAAAAGTCTTGTCACATCAGTTGTACCAGTAAATACCCTGAAATATATTAGTCATTGACCCTGACCTTCTACATCTTTGACCCCAAAATCAATAGCCTTTGTCCTTACCCCAAGTGCAAACCATGCATTAGGTATATCATGCAGCACAAATGTTCTTGTGCAGAAACCATTATTATTTCAGTTACAATGACCCTGACCTTTGAGTTTTTCAGCCCAAAATTAATAGAATTCTTCCCTACTCCAACTGCAAGCCATCCACAATGTTTGGTAAATGTAGATGGTGGACAAGTAAACTTATTGTGTGGAAACAACATTGGTAACAAATGGATCGACAGACAGATGGATGAACATCACAACATATTGACATATCCAGCAGACCTACACACATAATACATACATATAAATATACCAATAAAAAAGCATTAATGCAAATGTGAAATTATTATGTACTATATGAGACAAAGAGATTCACAAACATACATTCACATCAGTCACACCAGTAAGTATCACACAAACTAAAAGAACAAAATAAAGGCAAGCATACAATACAAATACAAATAGATATCAACATCTACATGTACACACCCCTGCTGGCGCACAAGGCAGAAATACTAATGTGGACAAAATGGATGACCGCAATATCATCCTCTATGCGACTTTGACCTCAACCTTGACATTAATTTCTGCAATAATTCCACCATATGGATGACTACAATATCAGTGTCATTTGACCTTGACCGTGATGTAAGCAAAATTAATTGAATTCTTCCCTACTCCAACTGCAAGCCATCCACAATGTTTGGTAAATGTAGATGGTGGACAAGTAAACTTATTGTGTGGAAACAACATTGGTAACAAATGGATTGACAGACAGATGGATGAACATCACAACATATTGACATATCCAGCAGATCTACACACATAATACATACATATAAATATACAAATAAATAAGCATTAATGCAAATATAAAATTATTATGCACTATATTAGACAAATAGATTCACAAACATACATCCACATCAGTCACACCAGTAAGTATCACACAAACTAAAAGAACAAAATATAGGCAAGCATACAATACAAATACAAATAGATATCAACATCTATATGTACATGTACACACCCCTGCTAGCACACAAGACAGAAATACTAATGTGGACAAAATGGATGATTAAAATATCATCCTCTATGTGACTTTGACCTCAACCTTGACATTAATTTGTGCAATAATTACACCATATGGATGACTACAATATCAGTGTCATATGACCTTGACCTTAATATATGCAATAACATTATCGGAAAGGAATAGATTCCATGACCAACTGTTGAATCACACCTTTTCAGTAATTTCAGAGAATGAAAATCATTGTGATGGTGACTAAAATCCAGAGTCTTGAAATCCTAGTGTGTACATTTAATAATTGCCAAAAAAAAGCACCAGTTATATTAGAAAGAGAGTCTATTGCATCACCTATCTAAGGCCAAAACTTCATGCCATTTTTAATCCCAAGTAGAATCAAAATATGCACAGGATTTTTATTTTATGAAATAATATATTAAACAACAAAGGTCAAACACTCTTTATAAATATTTGAAAGACTTAATACCACAATACCGGAATCAGTCACATGCATTGAAAGAAATCATTTGGATCACAGAGAAAGTCAAAGGATGAAAAAGAACTGCAATTATAATTTCTGGTAATTGAAAAATGTCAATATCAATGTGTTATTGACTCTGACCGTGACCTTGTCATCAATGGATGCAATAATATAACCAAAAAGGACTACACCTAGATTCCATGAGAAACTGCTGAATCACATTTTCACCTATTCCTTCCAAATGAGGTGCCTTTTGAACCCTACCCCACTCCCCCCATATAAAACTTTCTTGGAAGTAGGACCCATCCATACATTTTAATCCTAAATGTACCGGAAACTTTATGCCAAATGAGGCACAGCTCTATAAAATGCCAAATCATTCTAAACCTAACACTAACACACTGGTATCTAAGTCTAACAGACCTACTCTAAAGCTCTAACTAAGATAGTTAAGTAGTCAACACTATTTGCAAAACCAAAGCGCAAATAGTAAGAAAGAGGCCAAATCATGCACCAAAGTTATCCGCAAATAAAAATGCAAACTCATGAATAAAAAAATAAAACACAAGTATCGAGTCTTTTCCTAATTAACTTGTAAGCTGTGCCTTGTCTCTACCTAAGTCCGGATTTCCTTACCGTAAATATAAATGTTTAATGGGTACTGCAGGCCCTTACCTATCCCCCACCCCACCCCCCTGCCTCCCAGAATGTTACCTCCACCCACAAGTAACCCGTACCCCCACTGTACCCACCCCCTTCCTGCTGTACCCTTTCAATGACCTATTTTGCAGGCACCTCATCCTAAATCCCCAATTTTTATGTTCCTACACAATTTTCTTAAAAGTAAGACCCTGGGTAGTTCCAATCATTGTAGAAAATGTGAAAATGGAATGACCTTTTTAGGGAGTATGTAGCCACGTCTCAGATATCTGTCCCAAAATGGTACAGTGACGCCATGCATTTAAATTCAAAACTAATGTCTCTTAGGCTTCAGGTACAGGTCTGATAGATGTGCCAAAAGAGACATGTGCAAGGAAGTGCATTACAATAGACCTGGTACTTGCAGCAGGCACAATAGGCTCTATACATGGGAAAATTCAATTGTGGCTGTCAAAACAAGGATTTTGCTCCAAATAGAAGTGCTGTATCAGGGAAAATCAGCACACAATAGAGGAACAAAGGTAATCTCTGAACGGACTTTTCCTCCTGGTAAATCTACCTCTGCTCTGCAACCTCCAGCAGCATCTAAATGATGCACAGTGTAAAACCAATCAGCAGTGCCTGCTATAATGTGGATATAAAGCTATATGCATGCTGACTGACCCGGTTTACCAATGCTTTTAAAACCTGTGCTTGAATAATAAACCATAATAACTGCATATGGCATGTTTGATTTAATAGCCAAAGTGCAGAGACATCTCTCTTGTTTAATGTGACTTTTGAACTGGTGCACCATTAACATGTATTGTCTCTTCGACAATATAGTTGCAGCTTTCACTGACTCTGGTAAGATAACCCTAACTAGTTCTAACCAATTTGGAATAGCCATCACTTTGAATATGACAAACAAATATTGCCATATCAAGCAGACCTACTATACACAGGTGTTGACGTCCACCCTGGGTCAACAGTCACAGGTAGTACCGTCTACTGTTACTTACGGTAGCAGGCATAGCCCGACCTGACATAGACCAATAAGTAAGTGTAAATGCAAATGTGAACAAAAAGTCTTGTCACATCAGTTGTACCAGTAAATACCCTGAAATATATTGGTCATTGACCTTGACCTTCTACCTCTGACATCAAAATCAATAGCCTTTGTCCTTACCTCAAATGCAAACCATGCATTAGGTATATCATGTAGAAAAAATGTTCTTGTGCAGGAACCATTTTTTTTCTTTCAGTTACAATGACCTTGACCTTTGAGCTTTTGAGCCCAACATTAATAGAATTTTTCCCTACTCCAAACTGCAAGCCATCGACAATGTTTGGTAAATGTAGATGGTGGACAAGTAAACTTACTGTGTGGAGACCACATTGGTAACAAACGGACTGACAGACAGATGGATGAACAAAACAAGACAGTCTCCTATGTCTTGTCTTCTGTTCTGTCCCATTCCATACAATGAAGTCTGTTCTTGTCCTGTCCCATGCCATGTTGTGAGAGACAATACAGCACAGGACAATACATGACATCACATAACAATACATGATAGCATAGGACAATACACGATAGCACCGTACAGACCAAGACAACACAAGACGGCACAGCAGGACAAGGGATGGGATAAGACAAGACATCATGGCTCGGGATGGGACAGGACGGGACAAGACAAGACACACAAGACTGATGTAACACACCAGCAGATGCAAACACATAAGCATACACACAGGCACAGATCTCCATACAGACACACAGACATACCCAAGGTCCATTGCCTGGAAGAGAGAGCTTTGATGAGGCACCAGACACAGCTCTCTTTCCCCACTGAAATCTCCCTCTACATCAGCAACCATCCCTGACGATGGTCCCACTGTCTGGACTTCACAGTCCAGATTGGAACCTAAAATCGCTAGGTCAGACAGTTCAAAACCAGCTGATGCATCGGATGCACTTTCTGCATCCTGCTCCAGAGTCACAGTAAGTGGATCCTCCAGAATCACCTCTGAGACAGGGGAGGGGTCTGACAGGGGGTCTGGGAGATCCAGCAATGGGAGGACATCGACCACAGTCTCTGCATCCCTTGCTTGTTCTGGAGTCTGCATCTGAAAAAGATTGTAAAAGTTTATAAGCACAATGAGATGTCGAGCCACTCACCAACTGTTGGTTAATAATGATAGTATCAGAGCAAAACGCA
Organism: Margaritifera margaritifera; assembly: GCA_029931535.1. Lineage (NCBI taxonomy): Eukaryota > Metazoa > Mollusca > Bivalvia > Unionida > Margaritiferidae > Margaritifera > Margaritifera margaritifera. The sequence continues at coordinate 52,463 of JAQPZY010000243.1, read as the reverse complement.
GAGACCTGATCAGAGTTTTTGATGCCAGGTTTGCAATGAGAACAAAGTCCTTATTCACAACTGTAAGATCAATGTTGGGTCTTATTCTGATGGTCATAAATTAGACAGGTGTCTGTTATATAAAAGGACATTAATAAAAGAATTTTCACTGGGGATAAACAAATGTCCATTTTGAACATGTGTTTGCTATATTGAGGTGTCTGTTATGGCAGGTTGCACTGTATTTACATTGTCCACATTCAAAATGAAATGTCACTTTATGAATGAAAACAAGTTTCTATTGGATCTAATAATCCTGTACTCTTGTAATGTTCATTTCTTTATTCTCTTGTCTATTCTCATTTCTTTGTGCATTGATATATTTTGTAATTCCCCTATATGTCACTTTTCTTGTACATTCATTTATTATTTTGTTCATTCATTCACTTGTTCACATATTTACTCTCTGACTCTGCTCCTATGTGTATTTGTTTGTACAGTCCTTCCAGTACAGAAAAATCTCACCTATTCACATGAGCTGCTCATAAGCTGCACATGAGAAACTTGTTAGAAACGCGTGTAATCTGGGTAGATTTTGCAAGCTCATGTGTGCAGTTTGTTAGATCTTGTGAGCCACTGAAAAACTAACCAAATTTTCTCATGTGCAGATTTTGCTCAGGTGAGAATTTGAATGTTCACATTACATCTGACTATGCTTGAAAATAAGGCAGAGTTCTAATTTCTCATGCGAGTTATCTTTTGTAAAGGATGACCAGCAAAATTGCCAACTGAATTTGATCATTATTGGAAGTCTAAGTAAAATTAATCAGAAAAAATCAACTGTTCACAAAACCTGAGACTCTAATGACAACACACGTTAGACTCGGGTACAATCTTGACACAGTGATAATTGAAACTTCCTGCATGGAAAAATAATTGCTTAAGATTTTTTCATGCAAAAATATTCTCAGTGAAATTAATTTTGCATCAATATCACTTCCCTCTCTCTCCACAACAATGTTTATCCTGATCAGCTAGGTTTTATTTGTCACTAAAAAAAATGTTTATCTCAACATTGTTCTATTTAACTAAATGATAATCACTTTTCACAACCAAAGATTTCTCAAAAAGGATATATTTTTAAGGAGGTAGACAAACTTTTAGAAGACCACAAAACAAGTAGAGAAATTCATTCATTTTTTATGCTTCTTTTACAGTGATTAATATAATATGAATTGCTCTTTGTGAAGATTAATATTCTGGCTCATATTATGGTCACTTTACTGAAATGCCTCTTCAAACTTTTCTGGGAGCTGCAGTAGTTTAGTTGGCAGAGCACTGGACTTGAAATCCATATGTCATTGGTTTGATACCAGCCCAGATCAGCCCTGGTCAGCAGTCTGGGGTCCTTGGGAAAGGCACTTTGCCCCCATTTCCTTTGAATATAGCTAGTCATGTGTTCAAAGTAACATTCAAAACCAACAAAGCAACCAACATCAAACTTTCCTAGTAAGTATATTTTTATGAGAAGTCGTATCATTCATCAGATGAATGGTGGAAGATTTTTTCAAACATTCTTTATATTATGGACACGAGGTGAAAAACACTAGGCCGAGTATTTGTAGTTTATAAGGAACTCAATAGTTCATGATACTATCATCTGTGATGCTTAGACAGCATGAACATGGTCATTTAGCCACAGATTTTTAATCCATATCTTTTGCTATTAATTTGTTCCTTTTTTTTTTTTTATTCCTATGGTTTAACTCTATATATATTTTTTCCAATTATGACTAATTTCAGTTTTTAGCAACCAATTACAACCTATCCACACACACACACCCTCTCTTTCATGTTGTTATACATTATTTATATTGTACCAAGATACATATTGTACATATAACTAGCTGCTGCTGTTCTGCATTCAAGTTTTTTCCAGTGACTAGCAAATATGGGTTTCACCAACTTTTGCATGTAAAGATTTTAGGAGCTTTTATTCAAAATATATAGTTAAACAGTCACAGAATCACATTTAATAGTCTTAAATATTTGAAGATCAAGAAATTGCTTGAATGGTAACTTAGGATTGTCAAATTAAATAAACCCATCAAGAACAACTGAAATTTAGATGGTAATAGCACGATTGCACTTTGTGGACCCCAACCATCATTGTATAGCAGGGTTTCACTGTATTGTATGCGTAGCTGATGAGAAACTCAATAGTTCATGATATTCTATTTCCGGTGATGCTGAGACACCATCAACATGCTCATTTAGCCCCCGAATTTTAATCCTTGTCTTTTGCTGTGTGTTCCCTTTTTTATTCCCATGGTTTAACTTTATATATATTTTTTTTTCAAATCATGAATAATTTCAGTTATTGGCAACCATTTACAACCTCTCTCTCTCCCTCTCTCTCTCTCATGTAGTTATACATGATTTACCATGATACCTATTGTACAATTAACTAGCTGCTGTTGTTCTGTATTCAAGTTTTCCAGTGACTAGCAAGCATGGGTTTCACCAACTTTTGCATATATACATTTTACCAACTTTTATCCAGATATATAGTTTAACAATCAAAGAATCGCATTTAATAGTCTTAAATATTTGATGATCAAGAAATTGCCTATGGTTCTGAAAACTCAGGATTGACAAATTAAATAACCCCCCAAAAAACTATTTAAATTTAGATGCTTCACGCAATATATAGTATTAATAAATTGCATGCATCATTGGCATTACATTATTGGTTTTTAAAACTTTATTTGGAAAACGCATTGTCTGTTAATTTATAAGGGCAACTATGTAGACAACTCGCTGCTCCAATGTGCTCTGCCAGTAAAAGCAAACCATGCCCATTTATTAGAGACTACCTCAAACATACAGTTATTAGCTGATGCAACTCCACAAGAAAGCATAGTGTGCTGAGCTATTCTATGCATGAAGCTGCAGCAGCTCCGTCAGAATGTGTACAGAGACAGTGGAGAGACTTTTTCATAATCCTCTTTAGAATCTCTCCAGCCCCACAGCATTGCATTTAGAAATGAAAAACTGCACTAGCTGTTTTGTATTCCACTTATTTTTATGTTTATCTGCTGTTGGCTAAATTTTGGAATGTGCTTTCTTCTGTTTCTACTTCAAAAAAGATTCAATTGCTAAATTTCATTATCAACACCAAGTCTTTATATACCAAAAATATGCCCTTTGTTATTAAAAGTGTCCTTTCCTTCAACAACAGTGCCCCTTTTGAAGCTTGGACACCTTCTGTCAAATCTAATCAAAGTCTGTTAGTGTTGTTTTAGAAGAAGTTGTTCAAGTTTTGTCCTTTATGCCAGAATGCTTTCTATCAAATCTGGCAAATTCTGTTGAGCACTGACTGAGAAGTTGTTTTCAGGTTGTTCTATTTTAATAATAATGGCCACATTTGATCAGAGATTGGCATCACATTTAAAAAATGTAAAGTCATCCATGTAAGAATGTTGTCAAATTCTGTTGAGCAATTTGAGAAGAACTTGTTTAATGGTTTTTCTATTTTTAGTAATGGCAGCTATATTTGATGGTGGATTAGCATCACTTAAATAAATCTGAAAGACCTTCACACAGGGTGCTTTCCATCAAATTTGGTCAAATTCTGTTCAGCATTTCTTGAGAAGTTGTTTAAATATTTTTTATATTTTTAGAAATGGTGGCCATATTTAATGGCAAATCGGTATCATCTAAATAAACTTGAAAGACCTCCATGACTAGATGCTTTTTCAAATTTGGTCCAGTTCCTTTCGGCAGCTTTGAGATATAGCATGTTTCATCTTCATCTGATTTTTTTAATTTAAATAACATTCTTTATCATTGGTTCTGGGATGATTTCATACAACTAATTATATTGGGGTGGGGTGGGGGGTGGAAGATAACTTTCATGTTTACTTGATATGTGTAACATCCAGTTAATATCATATTAGATAGCTGCAGTGGAACATGTACCAAAGTCTACAGTAACCAAGTTTTGTGTCATTTGTTATGTCTAGTGGGTTGAAATGAGCAAACCTTTTATTAAAAGGTATTAGTACTCAGATATGAAACAAAATCAGAATTCACTTATTATAATATGTAATACAATGTTTTTTGCCAAAACTTGAGATGAAATGAGATGTAACTGCTCAACAAATATGTAACAAGGACAACAAAAACTCATGCCTTTCTTGCATCTCACTGTATAATTTCTTTTTCAGAATTATGTACCCCATAGATGAACTAAATGACACAAATTATGGAAATGATGATAGGTGGTTAGAACCAGTACACTTACGGTTATGCACAAAGCTGTGGGTCTTTGTGTAGCTGGACAAACAAGTTGTGTAATCAGGGTTCCAAATATTGGGGTGCACACATGCATGACTTTGATTCTCTCTGCAAGGTATGTTCTGCTTAGGTGCTTTGAGTTGTCAAGATGAATTAGAGTCTATACTATGTATGATTAAAAGTAATTTGGACAGGATTAAAGATGTTAATTGATTATGGCTGGATTACTCCAGAGCTGAAGTGGCATAAAACTGGGTCAGTTTTACTTCAGTGTTTAAAGTTTGTCAAGATGTCTAAGTGTGCATTATCTCCCAATGCCAAAATACCAAAATTGAAGCAACTGAATTATCACATAAAATTCATTGATGGATGGAAATGGGAATTTCAGTGGATGGAATCAAGTTCAAAGGGACATGAATATGTATTCTGCTCTTCCTGTAAAGCTGATTTTAAAATCTGTTATGGTGGCAAGAATGAAATCATGTGTCATGCAGAAACCCCATCGCATAAAAGCATATTAACTGCGACAACAAATATGCCATCACTTTAATCCATGTTCACATATTCTGCATCAAATGTGGACAAAGTTGCATGTTCTGAGAAGCTATTTGTCAACTTTACAGCCAAACAACCTCCCGTTTCTGGTAGCAGATCATTTTCAGATCTCATTTGGATGAGAAAGTCACAGACATGTGCCACAATGAAAAATTCACCATTCTCACTGATGAGTTAAATGATCAAGGGGATAATAAGATGCTGACAGTCTTAGTTCGTGTAAACAGGATATCCACAAGATTCCTTGGAATACCAACTTGTAACATTGGATCAGCAGAACTCGTCTTTGCATGCTTGGATAAAATATTCTTGCAAGTATTACGCAAGTTTAACTTTTTAACTGTTCATAAGAAATCATGATCACAATTGTATTATAATTATAATAATAATAATAATAATACATGCAATATTAATAATATGAATATTATGGATACAGTACAGGAATCCATAATGCCTTGGCTTGATTGAGGATTTTGTCTTCGTTTGTAATGCTAGTTAAGTGATAATCATTTACTGGATTTTATTGTCGTTGTTAAAGGATGGTGATAGTGATGATAATGATGATAACAAAGGCATCTGAAAATTAGGCTTAAAGTCACAAAGGGTGTGATGGTATAATGCATGCATCAGTGCTTCATGTGGACAATCTTACTGACATTAAAACAACATTAGATACTTTGGAGTGCAATCAAAACTCGCTAATCTGATTAGGTAGGTCATCTTATCTCCCATGATCAATATTGATAATTATTAGCTATTGATGGGTGAACAATGAAACAATATTATTAGTCTGCACCACTAATTTGAAATTAAAAGCAGTGATGGGTACCTTTGAAGAAAAAGTTCACCCCAGTGGTTGTTTTTTAAAACTGTTTCAGTGAAATTCCAAGAGAATTATATTGATAGAAGTGTAATTTCTGGATTTAAATCTTATGGACATGTAATATTTCTTAGAAATCTCAACTGCAGCATAAAAAACAAAGTTTATTAGAAATAAACAAAGTTGCCTTGTATTATATTTCAATTTACCTATTGTATATCCATGGCAAGTAAATTTCAAAGTTCTAATGTTTTGTATTTTGTATTACAGTGGTGAAGCTGTCTGAGAAGTTCATGACATTAACCCAGAGTGAGAAAACTGTACTACCGATTATCTGGAATATGAAATTCAGGACTACATTCTGACTCCCAAATCAACCCAGAGAGTACCAGTCTTGAGCAGTTTTGGCAGACAGTCAGCAATCTGAAACTACCCACAGGCTGGAAACAATTTAAGCTTCTTGGTGGACTCAGTAGAGTTTTATTGACATTGCCACATTCCAATGCAGACACTGAAAGGACATTTTCCATTCTGAGGAAAATTCAGATTGACTCCAGAGGAAATCTGGATCCAGTGACAGTTCATCATCTTTTTAGTTTCATATTGATTATAATTTGTTTGGATAACCATCTGATGTATTTCACAATCATTGTTAAAAAGCAAAAATGGTGTGCTGTTACATCTGCAGCATATTAATGGCTACAGTTTCCATATCCTGACCTACATGTTAGATATAAGAACCGAGATTTGTTCTTTGCATCCTCTATAATTACACAATCACAATATCATTTGGATATTTTTCAATGATAATGTTGAAATTGTTTGAAAATTATCTCATTGGTGTCTTGTGTTACATCATTTGTTCAACCAAAAAATATATATTTTGTTTTACACAATACACATAAGGAACTATCTCCTTTCATACAGAAATAAATATCAGGTGTTTTATAATTATGTAACCTGGACAAGTTATAATAACTCTAAACAAATTTAAAAAGTGAGTCTGAGATGTAACACAAATTTTACATCAAATTCTGTACCATATATATATATTCATTATTTTTGGAAAATAAGTAAATTTTAAAAAATCTTATTTTAAAAAGTGATATATTTTATTCAGTTCTAATGTTTTGTATTCCCAAAGATAAATTCAAGTAATTTGGGAACAAAACAAGGAGTCTGTGAAGGAATTGAAGGACTTTACAAAGATAAAACCATTTTGAAAATTCAAGTTCTCAAGGCAACCCATCAAAATCACAGATTTTTCAAGGTTGTATGAACAATGTGTAACAATGACCAAACCTACCAAAAAGGCTTATCTGCACCCATTCCCTGAAACTCATTTTTAAAGTCATCAAAAAAAGCCTGTTGTACTGATTTAAAATGATATATAATTTGGCACAGGACTTGCCTGAAAATACGTACAAATGTCGATAGGGCCATTTTTACAATAAACTACCAACAATGGAAATAAAGGCAACATTAATATTAACATCAATAAAATGAACAAGCTTTTGGCAAGTAATTTTCCATAATGGGTTCTATACTGGACAACAAAACCATAGGTTAAGTTTTTAGATCTTATGACCTTTGCGCATTACAAGTTTTGACCTTTAAAACAAGGACATAAAAGTATTTCATTTTCTCTCTATAACTTGCACTGAGTGGATAAATGCCATGGACATGATTTTTAAGGCTAAATATTTGCTCAGGACACTGTTAACAACAGCAGGGGTACTGTCCTGGCTTTCTTTACATTACAATGGATATATTTTCAACACCATTTCAGGTGAAATACATACCTCAGCAACTCTCCTCCGTGCCATGGCCCTTGTCACTACTGTACTGCACACACCACTGTGGCAGCGATAGTAATTCCTCAAGGGAATAACCATTGCTGCAACAACTCTAATTTCTATCTAAATATTCTTAAAGATGGACAAAAATAGAGCGCTATGGAGGATTTCAGGCACTGCTCAAAATATTACTGAAAAAGAAAAAAATACCAATTAGTCCAACAAATACTGCATTTAGAACTATTTGAGAAAAAGAAAGAATGAGAGAAAGAAAAATTATATTATACAATTACAGACTCTTTGCCATGCACCTGGATACAACCTAACTGCAGATGCCTCTGCGGCAGCAATAGTAGTTCTTCATGGGAATAACCATTGCTACCACTACACCTACATGTATTCCTATATAAATACTATCAAAGCACAATACATGTATTATAAAATTATAGACTTTTATTTAGGTGAATATCAAGGTTTATGAACCAATAAACATCATACTGACTGATGTGAAGAACCGAGATTAATATGATAGGTTTACTTGTTCCTAAATCTTTATCTTCATCAAAACAAAGTTCTGCAATAATGTTTTATTGCAACATGATATAGAGAAAAAATAAAAAAATCTGCTTTAGAATTCTAGATATGCTATTTCAACTGCACAACACTAAGAACATAATATTGTGACATCACATACAAGTTAATAATATCATGATCATGTGACAAGAATAACCGAGGCCCCGGGTGTCCAAGTGGTCTACGGCACTCGGCTTTTCAGATCACTGACACCTCTCCTTTGTCCACGTGGGTTTGAGTCTTCGGCTGGGCCAACGTGGGTATGTGAAAAAGCTTGCCAGTAGCTTCCCGTTGGTCAGTGGTTCTTCCCTGAGTTTAACCCAGGTTCTTCCTCCACCAGATATATATTGGCCGTGAAATATAGCCTATTGTGCTGAAAAATGGTGTCAAAACCACAAAACCAAACCAAGATTAACTATGCAACATAAGGAAATATCAAATCATATGATGTTGTGTCATCCAATGAAAAACCATCCTTCACAGGAATCACGAGTTATTGTCATTGTTTTTGATGTTATTATCATCATCATCATTATCATCATCATCATCAAAAACAACACATATTGCCATTGAACATACAAGTTCAAAACTTTTTAAAAAGCAGAAAATTTGCTTTAGAGGCATCAATTAACCCAGCCAAATATACCTTCCTTGTACATGCTGTAAGATGTTATCATAAAAAAAAAATTCTTTACTCCCAAACCCCTTAGAAAAAAAAAGATTTTCAGTAATGTTAGCAACAACAAAACAAAGGAAGTGGGGTTTGGTTTGGTTGTGTGTGATTTAGCGCCATTTTTCAGCACATGATAGGCTACACCTGGTGGCCAGTATATTTGGAGGAGAAAGAACCTGGGAAGACCCCAGGAACAACAACCGATCCATGGGAAGCTACTGGCAAGCATTCGCACATACCCACATTGGTCAAATCGAGACTCAAACTTGTGTGGACAGAGACAAGATGTGAGAGTGACATGTAAAGGCCACCCTGAACCCCAGAAAGAGAGAGGGAGACACATCTTAACCACCATGATATATGCCTGTAACCTGTAGTATGCATAAATAGTCAAAAGTCATGCTTAGAGCTCAGTAAAACTATCTTCAACCTTGTCATAGAGGCAATTAAAAGGCAAGTGGTCAGAGGTGAACAGCCACCATTTCACAAGATTACTGATAATAACTAAGTCCTTTGTATACTGCTGTGGGAGAACTCATTAAAATAATTTGCTAATTTGCATAGCTAAAGTACACTAAATGGAACAACCCAATTCATTTGAAGTCCAGTAAATCAAAGAGATGTGTGTTGAAGAACAAAAGTTGTTACACATCATTGCCTTGAATGAGAATTATTAAACCATCTTTATTAAAGATTGTTGGCAAGTTCGTGATCATTGGCAACATTTAATTGAAATCTGAGTTTACTCCATATATAAAATGCAAAACCTGATTATTTTGGTAGTCAGAATAGTGTACCAGACTAGTGTGATTTATCTTTTAAGGCAAAATGTTGAAATGTAATTGTGATTCAGGTAAGGAAAAGTCATTTGTGAAGCAAGAATAGCCCAGCAAAACTAAATTTTAGAACTCCACGTTGACAAAGTTTGACTTTGTGAAGTGCAGCAGCAAGAGAGCATTTTATTCTTTACACGTCTTGCAAACACCATATCGGCATTAGCCATTCTGCTTTGCACATACTGCAAACACGATATAGACATTGGTCATTTTTTAATGTACGGCGTCCGTCCACATAGCAACTATGACTAACATCGGGACAATGCATTAATGTACAGCTCAATCCCAAAAGCAAGTTACAGGTTTAAACAATCATCAGCAGACGATATCACAAGAGCTTAAGTACTTTTCTGCAAATTTGTTCCAATCTGTTGTTTTCAGTTGCAGATCATTTTTCAGACCTGTGTATGGAAATGTTCCTGGATAGCAATATTGCTAGCAAATGCAGTTGTAAAAGGACAAAATCAGTGACTATCATAAATAATGCAACTGGACCAATGTTGGACAAACAAGTAACTGAGTTATGCCAAAATAACAAATATTCCATCCTGATTGATGAATATAAAGGCAAGGGAGGTGACAAGACCATCACTATTGTGACCTGGGTGTACGACCATGCTGTAAATAAAGTTTGTCATCTACCTTCAGAAAAACCAAGATATCATAATCTAACTTGGGTGACCACTGCATGTTTGACACTGCACCACAACAGTGCAGTTGCAGAAAGATCATTTTCTATGCTGAGAAAAATTCAACAAGATCTTTGGGGAAGTTTTAACAACAGTACCATAGTCTTCAACGAGATGAACACCAATGCCACTTGCATTGCCTTCAAACCCACTATTGAACTACCAAGAGCAGCAATGACTGCCTTTATTCCACAATGCAATGGATGTCAAAGACAGAAACTTGGTGTATTTTCTTATTTAATGTGTGTGTGGTTGTGATCAGTGAGTGTATGCGCATACATGTGTGCGAGTGGTTATGACATTGGACAATGCGAAGTCTATCAACTATTTTTTGTTTGTAAGTGTATTAAATGCTTTGAAGAAAACATATTATTTTCTTAAATTTAAATTTGTCATTTTATATAGGCTCAGATGCACCGACTCCACTTGGGGCATGAAAACACTTTCTGGGACTATGCTTCCTAATCTCATTTGTTTATGTCAGCCATGCTCGCAATACTGGATGTCAGATTGGCACCATCTTCATCCATGTCCAGCTGAACATCACAATAAGGCTTTTGGTGAAACTCATGTCGATATGACAATCCATCAAGGTGTAGCAATAACAAGATTTTGGCAATTGAAAAAAATTTCATTTGGGATTAACTAGACATCATAAATAGTCTAGCAGTGAAAACCCCATGTTGATATGACTTTCCACTCAAGAGGAGTAGTGGTAACAAGATTTTCAAGATGAATCCCATGGTTACTAAATTGAACATCAAATTGGCACCACATTTACTTAGGACCAACTAGACGTTATAAGAAGTCTTCTTGTAAAACCCCATGCCAATATGACTTTCTGTTCAAGGGGAGATGGTTTTATGGGTTTAACACCATTTTTCAGCACATGATAGGCTATATATGGCGGCCAGTTTTTATCTGGTGGAGGAAGAACCCGAGAAAATCCCGGAAAGAACCACCAACCCACAGGAAGCTACTGGCAAGTTTTCTCACATAACCACATTGGCCGAGCCTGAGACTCGAACCCAAGCGGACAGAGGTGAGATGGCAGTGATCGGTAAAGGCGAGTGCCTTAGACCACTTGGCCACCCGGGGACCCTCTGTTCAAGAGGAGAAGCTATAAAAAGATTTCAACATGGCTGTGATGGATGCCATATTGGAGGTCATAGCACCATTTTCATTTAGGACCAACTAGGCATCATAAGAAGTCTTTTAGTGTGAAAACCCCATGTTGCTATGGCCATCCATTCCCATTCAGGGTGAGTAGTGACAAGATTTTCAAGATGGCCACTGTATCATCCATATTGGATGTCTGAGCAGCACCATTTTCATTTATGAAACTGAGGTTGCAGGTCCTAAACCAACCCTGTCCATCCTGGATTGTTTGCTGTGGTCAGTATATGGGCAAGGCACTTTAATCCTGTCATTCAGTAAATACATAGTCTTTTATCTTTAACACCAATGAAAAAATGAACAAACTGTTTAGATTTATATACAACATATATGGCAATAAATGATGGTCAAGATAGGCTGGGACTGTATTATGATCAAACATAATACCAATTCCCTTAAGTATAATTTTACTTCTCTAAAAGAAAGTCTTGAATCATTGGAATTTTAAAATTATTAAATGTTTTCAGGAATGGGAAAAGGGAAGAGGTATAAATAACAGATACAAGAGAAATTGGAGTGTTTCATATCCTATCTGATGCAAATAAGCCAGTGCAACTGATGATAATAATAATTACCATCATCATCATCATAAAGAACAATACTGCAAATTCAGTGAAGTTAAGTCTCTTGCCTAACATGGACCTTTAAGACAACTGCAAAGTTACTGGGCAGACTTTAAAAAAATGTAAAATTTCATTGCCCTATCTTAAAAAGGCTTGGCGCTATCTTTATGACTTATATCATGAATCAGGTCAACAAGTGAACTTTCACCTCATTAATAAATATGGATCTCATTTGTTATTGAAACCAATCGAGATCTTGATATAAGCATATATTCAAAGTATGATAAAAATCAGACGAGAAATCTGACTGACAGAAAGGTAATAAGATCAGCAAATCAGATGCAAGATTACCCACTAGTGTGCATGGATCTTGCTCATTACTAATCTTGTCAGAGTATCTTAATCTTATCAGAGTGGTAACATGCTCAGCCAATTGGATGCAATATTAACTTAACATTTGAGAGTCGTGCTTATTATGGGCCATCCATATTTGATGTCTAGCACTGTGGGGATAGGGGGGTCCAACTTGTGTTATGATGTCTGACAATGGTGGGGGGGGGGTGTGTGTGACAAATGTGACGTCATGAAAACAACACCATCACCATCTAACAGAATTCAGAATGCAGTGTTGTATTGTTGTGGTGTGTTTTTCTAATACAAAGTGATTTCAAACCAATTTTATTTTTTAAAATTTTTATGGGGGGGGGGTCAAAGCTTTGTGATGTCGTATATAAGGGGGAGTCAGAGTTTTTGTGACTAAATGTGACAGAGGCAGGAGGGCAGTAAAAAATCTGCAAAAATTGCATGATGTCATATGGATTGCTACTTACTGAATCAATGCAAGATCTTGATATAAATCCATATGGCAAGTCTGATCAAAATCAGATCAAAATAAGGCTTCTCGAGGGGTGGCAATCTCAGACAATCTGATGCAAGAGCACCTCATTAATATACATGATTCTTGCTCATTATCAAACTTTACCAAAATTTTAATAATGTAAACACACATTCCAATTTTATCAAAATCAAGTCTGAAATACTGCCTCTAGAGTGGCACAAGCTCTGCCAATCAGATGCAAGATCACTTAATTAATATGCAAGGATTTCACTCATTATCAAACTCCTCCAAGATCTTAATGATATCAGCAGATACTCCAAGTTTGATTAAAATCATTTCAGAAATATGGCCTCCCCTCATTAACATCCATGGTTCTTGCATACTATCAAACTCGTCTGAGATTTTGATGATATAAACCAATATTCCAAGCTTGATTTAAACTGGATCAAAAATATGGAATCCAGAGTGGTAACAAGCAACATATACCCCAATTTGCCATCACATAATGTGCCAGCAGATCAGGATCTATGTTTGTTCTACTGATTAGTCCTTACAAACTGCATAGACCCAGATCCACCGGCACATTATGCAGTTTGCAGTTGGTATCAGCTTATATGTGAGTATATACGGTAAGTGGTTGGTGTGGTTTATCAGTTTTGTCTATTTGTTTCTCTGGATTACTTTACCATTAGATAATGATAAATATTCGTCCAAGAGATATCACTCACTGAAGAAAAATTCTAAATGTGACATTTTCAAAAATATTCATGACATTTCCAAGACAATGTTATAAACATGATTCTACTACATTTTATGTTAAAATGAAAATGTGATTCCCTTCACTGAATCAACATCAAGTATGGCAAACAGACAGGTAGAAACATTATACAAAACAGTTTTCTTTCTAAGGACCTGTTCAGAAAAATCCAGAGTAAAGTTCATCTAAGTAAAACCACTAATCAAATTCTTTCCAAATTGAAAGGGGTTCTAATGATAATACGTACGTGTAAATGAAAGTAATCCTTTCTATGCAAAATATTTCTGCAAAGCAATAATTCAGATTTAAGGTTTCTTAGATATAATATTGTGTAACCCTGAAATAATACTAAACAAATATACTACCTTAAACTAGAGACATATATGAGTGTTACATAGGTCTGTTTCAACTTACAAATATTTCAGGATCTTTATGCCAATATATTTTTAGAATTTCATTTTTTTATTATTTAAAACATTAGGACATTTAAGATAGACATTTTAAACAACAACAAAAATAACTATCTACATCAGCAACAATTGAGCAAAAAAAACCACTACTCTATATTACATGCAATAGGTCTGCTTCTTATGGTAAAACTTTGAAGAAAGGTTAACATTTCACAGAAATACAGGTAAAAAATGTTATTTTTTCAGTTTAAAAACTAGTTCAAACGACGAAGTGCAATCAAGTGATCTCATCTCAACCCCTGACAGTCATACTTATAAAAACATGATTTCCAGTAAATATTTTTTTTTTAAAAAAAAGGGACCAACCTTTGTTGATACCACTGTATATGCCTGTAAACTGAAGCCTCTATAAAGAGTAAACAATCATGTATAATGCGAATAGAGGACCATCACCATTACCATGGGGGCAGTTTGTACAGTTAATTGTCACAGAGGCAATTAAACCAAAAAGGAGATCTGTGATAAATAATCACCACTCCAGACTACTTAACTGACTAACAATAGCAAGGGTGCTTTTGTGTTGCACGTCTTTTCATAATACATGTAGATAAAATACATGAAGTGGAACCCTATTGTTTCAAGTAAATCAAAAAGATGTTAAAGAAACAAAAATTACACTTCATTCCCTTGAATGAGACTGCTGAAGACATCTTTATGAAAGATTCAAAAGCAATGTTTATTTGAAGTCCGAGTTTACTCCAGACATAAAATGCAAAACATGATTATTTCAGTAGTTAAAACTGTGTGCAAATTAGATTAATTCTTTAAAACTAAATGTTAAAATGCAGCAGCTGTAATTCAGGGACAGATTAACCTTTTGTGAAGCAAGCAAAGCCCAGCAAAAAACTTAATTTCAGAACTCTTGGTTGATGGAGTTTAACTTTCTTAAGCACAATGGCATTTCATTCTTTGCACATACTGGAAACACCGTATCGACAGGGGCAACTGTTGTCTACTTTCAGAAAAACCATGATTTGACATTATAACTAGTGTGACCATTGCTTATTTGATCTGAGACATATAGATCATTCTCACTCCGGTTTGGTGTTCCATCACAGTGATACAAATGCAGAAAGAGCATGTTCAATGCTGAGAATAACTGAGCAAGATCTTTGAGGGACTTTAAACAACAGTATCATCTAGTCTCTAATGAGTGCAAAGATAAACACTCAGGGACCAACAATTTAATCTTTTCTTTTTTTGGGGGGTGGGGGTGGGCTGCTGCTGAGATTTTCTTTCCAACAAGGATATTTCATGTTCTTTTTATTGCATAAGTTTTTTGTTTTAACTACCGGTAACATGATGGATAGAATAAGTTTTTTTTCTACATATCAGAGCAGAGAATTTATTTCAAGATATCTGGTACCTGAAACATTTATTTTCTTCAAAGAAATCCCTGGTCTCCCTCCCGACCTCCCTGGCACCTGACAACAATTAAATGGTTGGAACCAAATGACACTTGCATCACTTTCCAACCATCCACTGAACTGTTGATAACAGTAAAGTCTGCATCTAGTTAAGACTTGCTGTATTGTTTATTTAATGAATATGTGTATATGTGATTGTGCATGTGTGTGGTGTAACAATACATGATAATGCCTTGTCTATCAACGATTTATTTAAAGAAATATTCAATGCTTTAAAGAAAATATTTTGTTTCCTTTATTTCTTGTTATTTTCTAGTCCTATACGAGTAGATGCATAACCTTGCTTTTTTGGGCCACTTGCACTGACTACAAGAATGCATGTGATTCTACTCACAGTAGAACAAAAATACAGTTTAAAGGCCATCTACTCCACATACCATTTTGTAGCTGAAACCTACCACTTTCGAAAATTGAAAGATTTTTCTTTGTTAATGGAAAAACAAAAATAAAGTATTTTCATATGTTCTATCCATTATAGAAACCATCCGGAACCAGAACTGTTAACTGTTCCAACAGCGCAAAGACCAGTGCAATGATGTGTGCCAAGTACTGGTAGTTGGATTTAAGAATTGTTATACAATGGCCAACATATGTACACAACAGGCTGTAAATTGATTACCTGATTGTTGTGATTTGGAGAGTTTAAGGCCAAAGGCATGATGTTTTTTTCAGGTGTTATAAGTAATAAAGGGATCAAAGGTGATCCATCATTGCTTTTCAGTCTTTATTTTAAAATGATCCAACCTCTGGCAGAGGCGAGATAAAAAGGAGACTAAAAAATTATTTTGGCAGATGCACTTAAAAATATTTTGGATTTTGTAAGAACAATATTTGCTTCAAGGACAGCCAACAAAGAAACATTACAATTTTAGTAATGCTTGGAAATCAGAGGTCAAGTATGTGCAGGTGTGCAGCAAAGGTCTGGCGTTTGCATTGTGTTCATGCAAAGTGGATTTTAAGATAGTATATGGAGGAAGAAATTATATCACTCGCACCTGTAGACACCATCGCATAGGAATATAGTATATGAAGGAAGAAATTATATCACCAGGCACCTGCAGACACCATTGCATAGGAGCAAGGAATCTTCTGTAACAAACACACCCACTTTAAAGACCTTGTGAAGACTGGATTAAAAGTGAATAAAGTAGCACTTGCTGAGACTGTTTGCAAATTTTGTGGCAGAGAACAGGTTACTATTCCCCACTGCACATCATTTTACTAAACTCGTCAATGTTACGTTTCCAGACTCAGAGAAGGCACAGAAATTTTCATGCCAGTGTACAAAGACAACATACATTGTCACTCAGGTCCTAGCCCCCAACTGGGACAGAAAAACTAAAAACATGTAGGAGTCAGAAGTTTAGTGTCATTATTGAGAATACATATTATGGCAACATTGCACTTGTATTGTTTTCAATCCCCTTCAAACATGTAAAATTCATGTTGCTAAACAATCTACTTTGAAATCTACTGATCTGATGTCCTAGTTCTGTCACATGTATACACAAGTCACTTGAGTCTCAAAACCCACCAACAGTGTCTGGAAGTTTGTCAGGTATACACAAGGTAGGTTATAAGCACAAGCCTAATGTTATATTATGATACTCTGTGTAATGGTGCAAGTGAAGGAATTTAATTTCTAACGAGTTTCTACAGAATTGGAAAACTGCCAAGGTAACTCCACTGCATGAAGTTAGAACAATGATGTGAGCACTACAGACCTATCTCTATTCCTCCTGGTCTTTCCAAATTATTAGAAATACATATGCATTATTCTTTCATCATCTATTTTAACACTTATAATCTTATTCATGATGATCAGTATGGCTTTCAACAGAATCGCTCTTTGATTGATGAATGGCTACAAGCATTAGTTGAAGGAGAAATGATTGGCACTATTATGGTTGATTTTCGTAAAGCTTTTGATTTTGTAAACCGTAAAACTGCACTTTAAAAACTGAAAATCTACCAATGTAATTAAAACTCACTAAAATAGATTACTTCTCACTTAAATAGAGTGCAAAAAGTATCTTTAAATAATCACCTTTCTGAAAGTGAAAATACTGTGGAGTACCACAGGGCTCTATCCTTGAACCTTTGTTATTCATTCTATTTATTGACGAATTACCCTTTAATACAGGAAAATAAATTTCTTCCAGTGACCTTTATGCAGATGACACTACGCACACTATCCAAGTCATGTAAAATCAAAACTGAACTTGAAAATAACTTACAAGATGCTCTTAACAGACTTGAAATATGGTGCAATGAAAACAGTATGATTATAAATACAGAAGAAAAAAAACCCACAAAGGCTCTACTAACTACAACAAAACAAACAAGAACATGGCTAGATAGTGACAAACTACCAAGTTCTGTTTGACAATGTTAACCTTAATATGACCTCTCATGACAAAATTCTTTGTGTATTTGTAGATAACAATCCAACCTGGTCTCCTCACATTAAGCATGTTTCTAAAAAGGTTAATTATTATCTTTGGCTACTTAAGAACATCAGAACATTCATTCCTTTTCAGTATGGGGTTACCTTTTATAAAAGTTAAATTCAGCCATATCTGGACTATTGTAATATAATTTGGGTTACATGTAATTCTTCTAATTCAAACAAAACAAATCTTTTAAGACTCCAAAAGAGGGCATGTGATTTCTTTTTAGAGCAATGTACAGACAATTTTCAGGACACAATGAATTATATAAAAATGTTACCAATATATGAAAGAATATTCTTAGAAAGCCTAAGTTCATGTATAAAGTGTCCAAAAAGGCCATTCTTGTCTACCTAAGCAATAGCTTTCAAAGAAATGCTAATGGTACTCCAAATTTAAGGTCTGTTAGAAGTAAAAATTACATTATACCAAAGCCAAAGAAGGAATTGTTTAAAAAGATCTTTCAATTAATTGGTCCAGTGGGATGGAACACCATTCCCAATGACATAAAGCAGGCTCCTGGCATTTCTTCTTTTCATAATCAATATCTTAAAAGGATGAGATCCTTATACAGTTGGGCAGTTCTAATATAAATAGGTCCTGCTTTTCTCTGCTTATAGATCTTTTTCACAGATTAATTTTTCAATCTAATATTTTATGCATTTGTATGTGCTCACCGATACTTGTGCATATCTTACACGTTTGATTTTCAGAATAACTACATTTTTTAGTATTAAGCCTTAATTGTATCCTATTGTGCTGTATATACTGTTTTTAGTATACAGTCTAATTGTATCCTATTGTACTGTATATACTGTTTTTAGTATACAGAGTAATTGTATCCTATTGTGCTGAATATACTACACTTTATATTGTAGAAAACAAGGCCTCAACATAGATTAGTTCCTGTAACTAACTGAATTACCTTCTCTAAACAAACTCATAATTATTAGAGTATTGCACCTAGGATCCCAAGGTCAGGAGACAGTGTCCTCGCCCTCCAGATTTAGGGGACACACATTTTAAAGGGACAAAGGAAACTTGTAGTACATAATGCACTAGTAGTGCTAAAACATGAGATAATCTTATTTGCTTCGACAGTTTTGCCACCTTAATTTTCTCATATTTTCCTTGAAAATTTACATTATTGCAATACACGTTTTATCATGTGATCAAGTAACTTATGAAGACTTTAACATGTTTGAATATCTGGTTAACCTGAAATGAACTGCACCATAGAATTTTCCGTTCCGGATCTTGCTCATTTAATTTTAGTGTTCATTCATTATCTACTAGCATTTATTATAATACATACCATGTTTTCTTAATTACTTTTCTTTTAGAAGTATTAAATCATTCATCAAATGAATAATTGTGTATTTGCATAAATGAGAATCTTTATCCATTAATTCAGCCTGAGAATAAATTAAATACTTACTGCCGTAGGTGTGACTTTAGCCTCGAAAATACATTACAAAATCGGCGGTCAAAGACTTGAGCAACTGGCCCGACTACCACAGACCTTGAATGTTTTCAATGCCAGATTAATTGTTTTGAAATGGATATTCATTGCCGTCTTGCAGGTTTTATCACTTTTAGCGACTTTGGCCATTGCTAGCGCCAACACAGACGTCGATGCACATCCGCGAAGGAAAAATGTAGACATATTTGTTTCATTTTTTTTTCAAACACAAAAGCGCGCCAAGAAGGGTGCACAAGGTCAAGATTTCGGGGAAATGGGAGCCCGCTGTCAAGGTGCAACACTGATATTATTATTATTATTATACAATACCATTCGTAGACATACCCCACATAGTAAATATTAAACGCTAAATATATGTTCTAGCTATTTCGGGGTTCTACATTGGCATAACACAATAAACATGCTTACTTACCAGGTCAGAACGTGAAATCCGAAAAATAAAAAAATTTAAGCTGTATATATACTCTAAAACCACGTGATCGATTAACTCGAGCCTCGTGTGGCTGAAATTAGCAAACAACGAGAAAAATAAATTAAGTCGGCATGTGCACTTGCATCACGAATTGTATGAGCGGTATTCACTAATGCATGTAAAACGAATGACTTTTGCCCTGGGCCAGGGACCCCATTGTATCAACAACAATAGGCAGTGCTGCAAAGGAGATGGGAATTGTTTTGGCCATGGTGAATTTCCAAACTGTATGCTACAATTGAAATTATGATATGGAATAATTACAGATATAATCATATTACCTGCACACCCACCCACCCACATCCATATAGAGATGTATATTAGCATCATGTGGCTGGCTTGCTGGTTGCATGGATAAAATGGGATTAGTTTATTGATTGATTGATTGACTGTTGTTGTTGTTGTGTCACCTAACAGTACTTGCATATTCTGGGCAGGCAATGTAACATCAAATAGGTTATATGGGCTATTGTCATATAGGGACCCTGAGACTAACATTTGGAAAAAGAAACCTGTCCTATAGACTGGCAATCACGATAAAGATGAGAAGTGTAAACATTCCAAAAGAGTTAAATGCATCACATTTATGCCACAATAGTTTGTGTGTGTGAATGCGGATCACCTCAGCCTGGCACCCCAGCATATCAACAACAAATAGGCAGTACTGCATAGGATATGGGAATTGTTTTGGACATGGTGAATTTCCAAACTGCATGCTACAGTTGAAATTGTAATATGGAATAATTCCAGGTATAATGATATGCCCTGCACACCCACCCACCTACATCCATATAGAAATGTAGATTAGCATGACATGGCTGGCTTGCTGGTTGCATGGATAAAATGAGATTAGTTTATTGATTGATTGATTGATGAATAGATTTATGCATTGATGATTGCTTGAATGGAGTAAGGAGGACCGAAAAAAGAAAGAGAGACTGGTCTCTATTTTATTTGACTATGCTGGTATGACAGTTTTATCTTAAATCATACATACACTATTTCATTCATTCATTCAATGCTACATTCATTCATTCATTAATTCATTCAGTCAGTCAGTCAGTTCATGTTATTTTAGAATATGTTAAAATGTTTGTTTGTTTCTTTGTTTATTTCTTTATTTATGTTTTGATATTCTGAGAAAACTGTTTCGACCTCTCCATAGGTCTCATCAGGTGGTAGCAGGTAACACAACTGCACATAACATGCGTTGTGTTACCTACGGATTTCCCCACAACAGTTTTCCTTTCTGCATTATGTGTTTTTCATTGTGTCTTTTGGGCACTGTCCTTTTGTACATGGACTAAGATCATCTTTTCTGTCTGCAGTGTCCTTGGCTCCTTGTAAACCTGTGTGTAGGAGTGATCGCCCTTGGAATGACTGTGCAGCATGACTTCCTGTTGCCGGGCTGAGTTCTGTACCTTAGATGAGCCTGTATCATATATCCCTGTCTTTCCAGTACCCATTTCCTGTTTTCCGGATACTTCTGATACAAATGATGTTATAACAGTGTTTTATCCATTTGATCCAGTGATCTCAGAGTATTTGGTGAAAGTATACCCCCAAGTGTTTTACTTTTGTTTTCAGAGATGATTCAAGTCTATTATTGAGTCTGTGTATTGTTGAATGCACTCTTGCCTCAAAGTTTCTTGAATACTTAACATTTTTAGGAACGGAAACACTGATTGATCTGTTCACAGCCTCACATTTCAGCATGTTTGTATTAAGTTGCAGTCTTTGTACAACATCACAGGAAAGTTTCATTTTCAGCACTTCCAGGAGAATATTCTTATCACTTTCTATCATGTTTAGATGAGTCACTTGATGAAGTCCCAGAAATGCAAATCATATCCGCCAACTGTTAGTACTCCCCCCCCCCCCCCACAAACCTTAGAATAATGCTGACATTTGTTGCAGTCCTCAGAATAACACTGCAGAGCGGCATCCAGTACTTGGGGAAGTTGACATTGGATAATTCTAACATCACCACCGGTGTCTTCCATCATTTGTTTTATGATCAAAACTGCAGTGGGTTTTAACATCTTGACTGAGAATTGTCTGCTTAAGCTTTTTTCCTTCTCTTGTTCTTATTCCCAGAAACATATTTTTCACTAAAATTTGCAGAACTGCACTGTTTGAGATCAGGACTCTCACATCTGTTGTCTTGATTGCCATTACGATGGATGATATCATTCCACATTTCAACATTTTTATTCTGTTCCCTCATGCTGATTCACTTCTGTCTCTTTCAGGGTCAGTCTTGCTTTGGATGATGGCCATAGAATTCTAGCAGAGCCAGGTGTGCCATTACAGTCTGGTGCCACAACTGACTGGAGACCCCCACCTGTCGGCTTCATCACTGCCATGAGAGAGAACTTCTCTGCATCCATTCTTCTGGTCACTTGAGCAGATGCAGCACTGGAACTTGGTAGAGTATCATCAGTCAGAAATCTGACACCTTTGTTATGTGAAATATTTCCTGGTTTAAAAAAAGTTTTCTTCTTCTTGGTGTACCCTTTCATGGTTTCAGTTAAAATAACTGCATGTAAAAGTTCAAGAATTATCCTCTCTCCCACTTATATAACTAGGAAAAGGTGTGCTGCCCTGGTATCATAGAACTCCACCAAATCTTCGATACTATTGGAAGCCTAACATCTACCCTTCAGGGGTGAAAATGACATCACTACCTTAGTTACCACCCCTAACTAGCGTATTCAGATGCTACCAGATTTAAGGTGCTACCTATTATTGACAGGCCCTGGTTTAATTACTTCACACCTGATAAGGAAAACCATTGATGTTTGTGATAAAGGAATGGAGACATGTTGCAAAAGAACAAAATTTGTCAACTAGAGTTTTTAAATTTTCATGAAAATTTAATTTAAATTCAAATTTTTAAATAAAAACATGTATCATATTTTAAAATTGACTCTCCCAGGAGAGTTTAACAGCCAGGTTTAATTTTTAGTAATTTCCAGATTTGTATGAGGACTAAAAACTAATTACAGTTTATTTCAAGTGTTTATCTTAATTAATCAATTCACCATTCTACTTTAAGTTTTGTGCATTGTCGACAGTCAGCAATTTTGAATTTCATAGTGTTTTTAATACAGTGGTGTTAGATAAAAAGTATACACATGCATCAAATTCATTGAAACTTTGCAGCCGTATTTCAGACACATTTATTTACGTTTTGTTCCAGGTGAAAATTTCTGACCCTGATAGTAAGGAAGGTTATAAAAGTTTAAATTGTTATCCTGAGTTTATTATTCAAGGTAGATGAATGAAATTTGGACATTTAGTGTATATTGACTTGAAAAATAGAACTATGAGATTAAAAATTCAAAAAATTGAAATATTTTTTAAAATGTAAATTTTTTTTTTTTTTTAAATTAAAATTTTAAACATTTTGTTAAAAAATGCACCTGTATAAAGCCTGAGGGGTTGATACTCATTATTATCACCATGTATGTATTTCAACATCTTATACAAGTTGCAAAGGTGGATATTCTTGAAATTCTGTCAGAGAAAATCTTGTTCAATTCTGTGCCAGCACCTAACAGTACTTGCATATTCTGGACAGGCAATGTAACATCAAATAGGTTATATGGGCTATTGTCATATAGAGACCCTGGGACTAACATTTGGAAAAAGAAACCTGTCCATAGACTGGCATTCACGATAAAGATGAGAAGGGTAAACTTTCCAAAAGAGTTAGATGCATCGCATTTATGCCACAATAGTTTGTGTGTGTGAATGCGGATCACCTCAGCCTGGCACCCCATCATATCAACAACAAATAGGCAGTACTGCATAGGATATGGGAATTGTTTTGGACATGGTGAATTTCCAAACTGCATGCTACAGTTGAAATTGTGATATGGAATAATTCCAGGTACACTGCTCCCTCGATAACTCGCGCACAACGGGGTCTAAAAACATAGACCGCATTATAAGCGAGGGCGCGAGTTACCGAGGGACCTCAAAAAAATTAAGAAAGGGATGCCATCCCTGCTGGACATCGAGAAAATCGCAGTGGGGGTGGGGGTGGGTAGCGGGGCTGTTTAATGGCGGAATACTCGTTTATAATTACATTGGGAATAATTGTCAATAAAGAGCTTTTTCTAATGTAGTTGTTTGCTTTTCTGTATAAATTACCTTTAGTTTCAAGATAACGAACCTCTGAAAGATCGTTAACAACATTTGTCCAAGCGGTTTGAACAACACGTGTACGCGATACATTTTGTATTACGTCACTGCTTTTTGTTGTTGTTGATTCACAACTAAACAAGATTCCTTTTTTCAAAAACTATTGACATTTATTTCGTGAAACAACCGGCAACATCGAACCTCGATTTATTTATTGTTCCATTAGTAAAATATGGATGCCGTGATTTCGTATCAAGTAACAGTGAAACTTCGTCTCATCCTTGAGGAAATCCCTGAGTAGCATGTTAGAAAGTTCAATACAAACTCTGGAACTCGCTTCTCCGTAATGAACCGCGTCTGTAAAACAAAGCTTTTATTCTCCAAGTACTCATTTGGCTTGGTTGCCTTACTATCTTTGATTACATTTGTGAATGAGTAGGTTAATTTAAGGTAGTTTAATTATATTACTTACATAATAATATTTATAACAGTGTTCGATTGATCAATTGAAATGAGTTGACCTGACACACGGCCGTGACCGCTAGCTCTTATGCAGGCAGGATTTGCACGCCTTTTAACTTTTCTGTTATTCCACCCCCTTTGTCTGATTTGATGCAAAAGACGTAATTAACACGATAATACAAAGCAGGTCTGCTATTAATTGAGTGTAACAATACAACATATACTTCCGCAAGTCGGAGATAAAAACAAAAAAAGGTCGGCACATAATTAGATTCTCACGGAATAGCTCGTGGCGATAGCTGGGTCGGTTGAATTTTAATTTTCATGTTTGAATACAAGAGGGCTTATTGCATTTATGATGATTACACTGAAACCAAATTAAAAGATGGAACTAAAACATATTTCACTTGACAAAACTTTTTTAATTGGTATTTATTTTTAAAGTGTTGCCACCAGTAGGCTTTAGTGACGTTTTCATTGATCGAAATTTCGTCGAATATTGTTATTTATAGTGTACTGAGAATGTTGTTTGGAAAGAAAATTGAACAAAATATTTGACTTTTTATTAAAAGTCGAAAATTTCATGATGATGATTCAAATTTCTGGGTACTAACCACTGGTTTTGACAATAAAATGAGCGATATATTAAGGTTTCATTTACTAATTTTTGATCAGAATTTTTTTCACCATCAACAAATAGGGTCCATTTTATTTTATTTTATTTTTTTTTTAAATTTTCTAGTTTAAAAAAAATGGGATCCACGTCTGGTCAGCGTTATAAGCAGGTTCACGAGTTATCCGGGCTCGAGTTATCGAGGAAGCGGTTTATAATGATATGCCCTGCACACCCACCCACCTACATCCATATAGAAATGTAGATTAGCATGACATGGCTGGCTTGCTGGTTGCATGGATAAAATGGGATTAGTTTATTGATTGATTGATTGATGAATAGATTTATGCATTGATGAATGTTTGTTTTGAGTAACGAGGATTGAAGAAAGAAAGAGAGACTGGTCTCTATTTTATTTGACTATGCTGGTATGACAGTTTTATCTTAAATCATACATACACTATTTCATTCATTCATTCAATGCTACATTCATTCATTCATTAATTCATTCAGTCAGTCAGTCAGTTCATGTTATTTTAGAATATGTTAAAATGTTTGTTTGTTTCTTTGTTTATTTCTTTATTTATGTCTTGATATTCGGAGAAAACTGTTTCGACCTCTCCATAGGTCTCATCAGGTGGTAGCAGGTAACACAACTGCACATAACATGCGTTGTGTTACCTACGGATTTCCCCACGACAGTTTTCCTTTCTGTATTATGTGTTTTTCATTGTGTCTTTTGGGCACTGTCCTTTTGTACATGGACTAAGATCATCTTTTCTGTCTGCAGTGTCCTTGGCTCCTTGTAAACCTGTGTGTAGGAGTGATCGCCCTTGGAATGACTGTGCAGCATGACTTCCTGTTGCCGGGCTGAGTTCTGTACCTTAGATGAGCCTGTATCATATATCCCTATCTTTCCAGTACCCATTTCCTGATTTCCGGATACTTGTGATACAAATGATGGTAAGTACAGTGTTTTATCCATTTGATCCAGTGATCTCAGAGTATTTGGTGAAAGTATACCCCCAAGTGTGTTACTTTTGTTTTTTTCGGAGATGATCCAAGTCTGTTATTGAGTCTGTGTATTGTTGAATGCACTCTTGCCTCAAAGTTTCTTGAATAGTTAACATTTTTAGGAACGGAAACACTGATTGATCTGTTCACAGCCTCACATTTCAGCATGTTTGTATTAAGTTGCAGTCTTTGTACAACATCACAGGAAAGTTTCATTTTCAGCACTTCCAGGAGAATATTCTTATCACTTTCTCTCATGTTTAGATGAGTCACTTGATGAAGTCCCAGAAATGCAAATCATATCCACCAACTGTTAGTACTCTCCCCCCCCCCTCACACACACACACACCGTAAACCTTAGAATAATGCTGACATTAGTTGACATTGGATAATTCTAACATCACCACCAGTGTATTCCATCATTTGTTTGATTTAGATTAAAACTGCAGCGAGCTTTAACATCTTGACTGAGAATTGTCTGCTTAAGCTTTTTTCCTTCTCTTGTTCTTATTCCCAGAAACATATTTTTCACTAAAAGTTGCAGAACTGCACTGTTTGAGATCAGAACTCTCACATCTGTTGTCGTGATTGCCATTACGATGGATGATATCATTCCACATTTCAACATTTGTATTCTGTCCCCTCATGCTGATTCACTTCTGTCTCTTTCAGGGTCAGTCTTGCTTTGGATGATGGCCATAGAATTCTAGCAGAGCCAGGTGTGCCATTACAGTCTGGTGCCACAACTGACTGGAGACCCCCACCTGTCGGCTTCATCACTGCCATGAGAGAGAACTTTTCTGCATCCATCCTTCTGGTCACTTGAGTAGATGCAGCACTGGAACTTGGTAGAGTATCATCAGTCAGAAATCTGACACCTTTGTTATGTGGAATATTTCCTGGTTTAAAAAAAGTTTTCTTCTTCTTGGTGTACCCTTTCATGGTTTCAGTTAAAATAACTGCATGTAAAAGTTCAAGAATTATCCTATCTCCCCCTTATATAACTAGGAAAAGGTGTGCTGCCCTGGTATCATTGAACTCCACCAAATCTTCGATACTATTGGAAGCCTAACATCTACCCTTCAGGGGTGAAAATGACATCACTACCTTAGTTACCACCCCTAACTAGCATATTAAGATGCTACCTATTATTGACAGGCCCTGGTTTAATTACTTCACACCTGATGAGGAAAACCATTGATGTTTGTGATAAAGGAATGAAGATATGTTGCAAAAGAACAAAATTTGTCAACTTGAGTTTTTAAAGTTTCATGAAAATTTAATTTAAATTCAAATTTTTAAATAAAAACATGTATCATATTTTAAAATTGACTCTCCTAGGAGAGTTTAACAGCCAGGTTTAATTTCTTGTAATTTCCAGATTTGTATGAGGACTAAAAACTAATTATAGTTTATTTCAAGTTTTTATCTTAATTAATAAATTAACCATTCTATCTTAAGTTTTGTGCATTGTTGACAGTCGGCCATTTTGAATTTCATAGTGTTTTTAATACAATGGTGTTAGATAAAATGTATACGCATGCATCAAATTCATTGAAACTTTGCAGCCGTATTTCAGACACATTTATTTTAGTTTTTTTTCCATTCAGGTGAAAATTTCTGACCCTGATTGTAAGGAAGGTTATAAAAGTTTCAATTGTTATCCTGAGTTTATTATTCAAGGTAGATGCATGAAATTTGGACATTTTGTGTATATTGACTTTAAAAATAGAACTATGAGATTAAAAATTTAAAAAAAATTAAATATTTTTTAAAATTTGTATTAATTTTTAAAATAAAATTAAAATTTTATAATTTTTGTAAAAAAAAATGCACATGTATAGAGCCTATGGGGTTGATACTCATTATTATCACCATGTATGTATTTCTACATCTTATACAAGTTGCAAAGGTGGATATTTTTGAAATTCTGTCAGAGAAAATCTTGTTCAATTCTGTGCCAGCACCTAACAGTACTTGCATATTCTGGACAGGCAATGTAACATCAAATAGGTTATATGGGCTACTGTCATATAGGGACCCTGAGACTAACATTTGGAAAAAGAAACCTGTCCATAGACTGGCATTCACGATAAAGATGAGAAGTGTAAACATTCCAAAAGAATTAGATGCATCGCATTTATGCCACAATAGTTTGTGTGTGTGAATGCGGATAACCTCAGCCTGGCAGCCCATGTATATCAACAACAAATAGGCAGTACTGCATAGGATATGGGAATTGTTTTGGACATGGTGAATTTCCAAACTGCATGCTACAGTTGAAATTGTGATATGGAATCATTACAGGTATAATGATATGCCCTGCACATCCACCCACCTACATCCATATAGAAATGTAGATTAGCATGACATGGCTGGCTTGCTGGTTGCATGGATAAAATGAGATTAGTTTATTGATTGATTGATTGATGAATAGATTTATGCATTGATGAATGTTTGTTTTGAGTAACGAGGATTGAAGAAAGAAAGAAATACAGGGTCTTTTTTTTATTTGACTATGCTGGTATGACAGTTTTATCTTAAATCATACATACACTATTTCATTCATTCATTCAATGCTACATTCATTCATTCATTAATTCATTCAGTCAGTCAGTCACTCAGTTTATGTTATTTTAGAATATGTTAAAATGTTTGTTTGTTTCTTTGTTTATTTCTTTATTTATGTCTTGATATTCGGAGAAAACTGTTTCGACCTCTCCATAGGTCTCATCAGGTGGTAGTAGGTAACACAACTGCACATAACATGCGTTGTGTTACTTACGGATTTCCCCATGACAGTTTTCCTTTCTGTATTATGTGTTTTTCATTGTGTCTTTTGGGCACTGTCCTTTTGTACATGGACTAAGATCATCTTTTCTGTCTGCAGTGTCCTTGGCTCCTTGTAAACCTGTGTGTAGGAGTGATCGCCCTTGGAATGACTGTGCAGCGTGACTTCGAGTTGCCGGGCTGAGTTCTGTACCTTAGATGAGCCTGTATCATATATCCCTGTCTTTCCAGTACCCATTTCTTGTTTTCCGGATACTTGTGATACAAATGATGGTAAGTACAGTGTTTTATCCATTTGATCCAGTGATCTCAGAGTATTTGGTGACAGTATACCCCCAAGTGTTTTACTTTTGTTTTCAGAGATGATCCAAGTCTATTATTGAGTCTGTGTATTGTTGAATGCACTCTTGCCTCAAAGTTTCTTGAATAGTTAACATTTTTAGGTACGGAAACACTGATTGATCTGTTCACAGCCTCACATTTCTGCATGTTTGTATTAAGTTGCAGTCTTTGTACAACATCACAGGAAAGTTTCATTTTCAGCACTTCCAGGAGAATATTCTTATCACTTTCTATCATGTTTAGATGAGTCACTTGATGAAGTCCCAGAAATGCAAATCATATCCGCCAACTGTTAGTACTCCCCCCCCCCCCCAAACCTTAGAATAATGCTGACATTTGTTGCAGTCCCCAGAATAACACTGCAGAGCGGCATCCAGTACTTGGGGAAGTTGACATTGGATAATTCTAACATCACCACTGGTGTCTTCCATCATTTGTTTTAAGATCAAAACTGCAGCAGGCTTTAACATCTTTACTGAGAATTGTCTGCTTAAGCTTTTTTTCCTTCTCTTGTTCTTATTCCCAGAAACATATTTTTCACTAAAAGTTGCAGAACTGCACTGTTTGAGATCAGGACTCTCACATCTGTTGTCTTGATTGCCATTACGATGGATGATATCTTTCCACATTTCAACATTTTTATTCTGTCCCCTCATGCTGATTCACTTCTGTCTCTTTCAGGGTCAGTCTTGCTTTGGATGATGGCCATAGAATTCTAGCAGAGCCAGGTGTGCCATTACAGTCTGGTGCCACAACTGACTGGAGACCCCCACCTGTCGGCTTCATCACTGCCATGAGAGAGAACTTCTCTGCATCCATTCTTCTGGTCACTTGAGCAGATGCAGCACTGGAACTTGGTAGAGTATCATCAGTCAGAAATCTGACACCTTTGTTATGTGGAATATTTCCTGGTTTAAAAAAGTTTTCTTCTTCTTGGTATACCCTTTCATGGTTTCAGTTAAAATAACTGCATGTAAAAGTACAAGAATTATCCTCTCTCCCCCTTATATAACTAGGAAAAGGTGTGGTGCCCTGGTATTATAGAACTCCACCAAATCTTGAATACCATTGGAAGCCTAACATCTACCCTTCAGGGGTGAAAATGACATCACTACCTTAGTTACCACCCCTAACTAGCATATTCAGATGCTACCAGATTTAAGGCGCTACCTATTATTGACAGGCCCTGGTTTAATTACTTCACACCTGATAAGGAAAACCATTGATGTTTGTGATAAAGGAATGGAGACATGTTGCAAAAGAACAAAATTTGTCAACTTGAGTTTTTAAATTGTAATGAAAATTTAATTGAAATTCAAATTTTTGAATAAAAATATGTATCATATTTTAAAATTGACTCTCCTAGGAGAGTTTAGCAGCCAGGTTTAATTTCTAGTAATTTCCAGATTTGTATGAGGACTAAAAACTAACTACAGTTTATTTCAAGTGTTTATCTTAATTAATAAATTCACCATTCAACTTAAAGTTTTGTGCATTGTTGACAGTCGGCCATTTTGAAATTCAAAGTGTTTGTAATTCAATGGTGTCAGATAAAATTTATATGCATGCATCAAATTCATTGAAACTTTGTAGCAGTATTTCAGACACATTTATTTTAGTTTTTTTCCATTCAGGTGAAAATTTCTGACCCTGATAGGAATCAGGACACAATTAATATTTCCGGTTCAGTACCCACGAATGTAGTCCGAGTATATTTTTAGATCATTTTTTCCTCTCTCATTTTGGTGGTGATGTATGCATTAGATTTAGTCATTCTTAGTATTGATTTAAAGGAAATTGGTTATTGTTTAGAATATGAGCATTATAGTGTGGTTGTCTGTGTGTATTTTGGCGACAGTGCACAGTGAGTAATGAGGCATTGATGCTGATCCGGAAGTGAAATCTGTGACTCATTGCACGTTGCTTTGTTTACAGTCCAGCCATTCATAAGAGTGCTGGTTAACCTATGACAAGAACTTCAGCGCGAGTTCATCTTTGAAGATACTTTACAGCAACATATGATTTATTAGGATTTGGACACAGTTTAAAGTTCAGTACTGACAAACAAATGTAGAGACTATATAGGAAAATTAATTGTGGTCTGAGGCCATATGAGAGACCCTCATTAGGAACGTATGCGAAGCTGGCCGAACACTTTGAAACACCTCACTCCTGCATGAACAAATTGATGCAGTCGTCCACAATAGAAGCGCAAAGGATGAACAAAGATCAAATTCACCAGGATTGAGATTGTTCAGGTTTAATGTTACGAACCCAATCACTTAATGGAAACCATATACGACAGAAAGACTTGGCTTTGAAATACAGATGGTTTGTGTGAAAATTATGATATTTAAAAGAACGGAACAGTGCTTATCAAATTTGTAGCAATATTGTCCTTTTATTTGAGTCGGATGTAGGTAGGGGTTCAAGCTGCAAAAGGCCTGCTCAGAATTTACGTGCAGGCAGTTGTGCGGAATATTTCGGAGCAAGTTATATTGGGTACGTATTATTCGGGAAATATGGTTTTGTATAAAACACATGTGTTTTCATAGTTAACACTCGGAGCTGTCAAGGATCCTTAAGTGTCGGGGGTGAGATCATCTCCAGGGGGCGGCAGCTGCCTGGTCGGGGACCTGAGGTGAAGCCGCAGGGGCTCGTATCTTGCTGACAATTTACCTATAAATCATACATGTACTATATAATACTACTAGTTTTATATATTACATGTATGATTTATAGGTCAATTGTAATCAACGATGCAAGACCCTGTGTGGGATCGGGGGAGGGATCACATGGTCAGTCTATTTTTTTAGGAATCTCCTTGCACAAACGTGGAAGTTTACTGGAGAGAGTAAAGAAACCATCTAATCATTTGGTTAAAAATATACTACATACATTTTTCTGTACAATATGCGTGTCACATGCTCTGTACGTGAGACTTGACAGGACTAAGTACAGTTTTGACTGTGGAAGAAATATATTATATTAGCTATAATAGTCTAGGTTTGAGAGATGTGATGCTAGCCTTTTCTCTTATTGAATGGTAAGTGTGTGGATGCCAAATTCAGGGGCGCCCAGTACCCCCCCCCCCCCTTCCCCCAGTGAGCGAAACAACCGAAATGTTTCCTAGAGTAAGTTTTCTTTACAGTAATATGGTTAAAATTATGACTAGTGGAAACACATAAAATACAGGAGCTTTAGGGGGCGTTGTCCCCTGGGCTGTCTTAGGGGGTTCCTTTCCACAGACCTCTCCACCTATTTGATTATGCTACCCCCCCCCCCCCCCCCCCCCCCCCCGCGCATGATATTTCTGGATCCGTGACTGAAATTGAAATTTATATTAAATAAATAAATAGTGAGTTTATGAGTGGATTTTGGGATACTAGAAACACCGAAATACACTGAAAAACCGAAATACACATGTATTTCCATGTTCTCTGTGTATATATCGGTGTACACACAAGAATTGTGACTTGTTTTTGTTTGAATAATAATATAAAGCAAATTAAAATATGATTGATGTGATTTTGATACAAATTATTTACTTGTTTCCTATTTATGGCACAATTCATGTAATAACGTTACTCGGTCGTACTCGATTTGACAGATCTGATAAACAGCAAATCGTAATAATACATCCACAGAATGAAAGTGAAAAGTATCAAAAGTATTCGCTGAGATTATATTATATTGTTTACTTTAACTTTTAATGATATAGTTTTTGACAAATAAATAGCATTTAATTTAATTTTTGTTTAAAGGGTTTCCAAATATTTGGCAATAGTGAAACATGTACTTATATACTGCTTTTGATGATATGACAGTTGATTGTAAGGGTGTTAAGAAAGTCTTCTTCTTGGAAATGTGTGAATCGGGAATATTCATAAAGGTTTCAGAATTTTGACAAAGAATTCATTTAATGCCCAAAGACACAAAAATAAGTAAACTGGTTTAGAGGCTGAATCTTGGATTCATTAGACTGAATGTTAGATTCCCAAAAGACTATGATGCAAACAAGGTGCATTTTAATGAGCAAGGAGAAAACAAGTTGTTGTTTTTTTTGTTTGTTTGAGGAAGGTGTTGACTTCTTTGCGAAAATAATAAGTGCTTGTATGAAAAATAATAAGTCGACAGTCTGTCATTAACCATTTGTGTTTTATTGATTTATTCCAATAAATCCAACCGAAAACAATAATGTGCCTGATTCACATTTATGTATACACCACAGCCTGTTTATGACAAAATCTCTAGGGAAGTATATTTCAGTGTTCAGGTTTGGATCTTTTAGCAGTATTTATCACAGTTTGTACATTAATCTTTAGCTTCGTTTGTATTTGTTTGAATAATAATAAAAAGCAAAATAAACTTTCATTTAAATTTATATGAATTATTTACTCTTTACTTGATTGGTCAGGTATGATAAAAGGCGAATTGAAATACATACACAGAATGAAAGTGAAAACTATCAAAGTACTAAAGGTATATAAGATATCAAAGTACCAAAAGTATATAAGATATCAAAGTACCAAAAGTATATAAGATATCAAAGTACTAAAAGTATATAAGATATCAAAGTACCAAAAGTATATAAGATATCAAAGTACCAAAAGTATATAAGATATCAAAGTACCAAAAGTATATAAGATATCAAAGTACCAAAAGTATATAAGATATCAAAGTACCAAAAGTATATACGATATCAAAGTACTAAAAGTATATAAGATATCAAAGTACCAAAAGTATATAAGATATAAAAGTACCAAAAGTATATAAGATATCAAAGTACCAAAAGTATATAAGATAGTATATGCAAGATTGAGATTAAGAGTGCGATTGTAACAAGCCAGGATATATGATGATAGACAAAGACAACTCAGGAAAGCATTTAAAAAAGAAAAACATGTATCATGCATTCTTTGGCAGAATTTAAGATTTACAAAGCAAATACTGTCATTAGCATCAACTAGTCCATCTTCCCCAAAAATTTCTTTCAAGATATTGTTGCGGTCAGTCACTGTAACTGTGTCATCTGTCAATATATGCCTAACGTTCTCTTGTAAATGGCGTGTGCTTCAGGCAGAACTGCCGTAAAATTCATGGTCAGATTCCAGTTGTCAGACAGCAAATAGTACGATATAGGGGATACACCAGCAGATGTATCCCATACACAGTCGTCTGAAAAAGAACCCTTTTCCATTGTTTGACCTCTTTTCAAGGTTATTCGCATTATTCACAATGAAGTATACAATTTCTTTCAAACCACATGGAATGCATTCTACGCTTGAGTCTGATTTTAACAACAATTCCACAGCTTTTCCTGTGTCAAGAAAATTACCCTGGTCTAGGTGTGTGCGGTCAATTCGAAACATGAATTAAGATACTTAAAACAATATGAATTAAACCGACTTATACCGTCCGTTCTGGAGATTACCTCTGTTCCGGAACTATCATAATGTTTATCATACCATCTCCGTTCCGGAACAATTATCTGTTTATGATACCTGTCCAATAAAGTACAACCGAGTGACGAGTGCTATAACTATGAAAAAAGTAAATAATTTGTGTCAAAATCGCTCCAATCATATTTTATTTTGCTTTATATTACTATTCAAACAAAAACAAATCATAATTCCTATGTGTACACCGATCTATACACTGAGAACATGGAAATACATGTGTATTTCGGTTTTTCAGTGTATTTCGGTGTTTCTAGTAACCCGTGGATTTTGATTCTGATAATAATATCAATTGTCTAAGCTTAACATTGCAGCTGAATCAGCTCATGCTATTCTTTCAGGCATGAATGTCTATTTTCACTAAATGGAATCATTCTCAGTATTTGTTTATATTTCTTTGCTACCATATGCTCTTTTTTGAGAGAATTTGGATTACGGTTTTATTGGATTCCCAATTTTTTTGAAATAATCCAATAGGACATCTGGATGACCAAGATTATAATGGAAAGACCCAATGAACTACATGGTCACTTAGAAATGTATCTGAAGGTAGCTGAACGGTATTAAATCCTCACCGCTGCATGCACAAATGTATTCGCTCACCGGAATAGAAGCATGTCGATTTTTCTTGTATAAATGTACAGAAATCAGAAATCAGATACATGTGTTTGTAAGGGAGACAAGAAAACAAACGACAAGTCAGAATTTTGCTTTAGAATTTCCACCACAGTTTTATCAGGTCAATGCAGCTACTCATGATGCAAGATACTGTAGGTTTTCTCAATGGTAAGCTTGTAACTGATCTACATAGTTTTTACATCTGGGTACTTGGAAATGATTCCTCATTTAGCTGAAATGAAAGCTGTGTCTTTATACTTTCTGCAGCAATCAAGTTTTGACCTTGTTGTGCAGTACATATTATACACTTAAATAGTGTTTTAAAGGTACTGTTGAAGATTTGCATATGACCATCTTACATATGTAGGGGTTCGCTTCAAAATAGCTTTGAAATGTTTTGGACTTTGTCAAATTTGGCAAAGTTTTGAAAACAAGCTCAAAAATTATTAAATTGTTCAAGTGGCAAGCTGATTCAATATTTGTACCTATTTGTAATTACAGTGATGAAATCTAGGTATCCCAATAAATTGAATTAATTAATATGCATAGCTTATGCTGTGGTCATTTTAAGTCATATGGCCAAATTGCATGGTCTTAATGCCCCAAAAGGGGACATAAAACTCAAGTTTTTCAGGGCTACTGGGCAATATATTTTTCTAACCCCATTTAATATTTCTGATATTCTCGTGTGTGATACTGATTATATTACCTGGGTGGGGTACTCAAAGTTTATTGGCAGAGAAAGCTTTGGCATTAATGCGTCCTCAATTTCTCTACCAATACCCTTTTTGTTGCCCACCCTGCGATATCTCTGGTATCCCACTTGCACATATCGTGTAATTAATATTGGTCATGTATTTTAACCATTGTGGTCACTGATGTTATGGGTGAATAACCTAAACTTTACACTACAGTCAAACCTGTCCTGATGGTCACCTGGTTCCAATGTCCATTCTAATTTCCCCATGGCAAATTTCCTATGTAAATGTTCTATGTGTAATGGTCACCTGCTTTCTGCGGTCAGCGGCCAGGTGTTTCTAACTAACCGTGGTTTTTGCCTGCGATAAACAGTGACTGGAGCATATCAGCAGTGACAGCTCGAAGTATGCAAATTAAACTTTTGCATGAGCAAGGCATTGTTTAGATAAAGGCATATCATGTGAATTGGTGTGTAAACATTTCATATCTCGCTTGTACTCCCCGTACTCCAGTCACACTAACTCAAAGCCATATACTGCTTTTTTTGATTCCTTATTCATCAAAAGTCTCATATAAGCTGTTTGTCTTTTGATCTTGGTGAGTTAAGCAACCATTTAATCCATATATTGTTTTTGAAGCATGAACAGCTATTTCCAAGCCTACCAATGAGTTAGTCATCTGTTTTATAGTCATATGTAGGCTGTCAATCAGTAGTTAAATTACTGTTTTGTTACGGTGCACAAAACAAACTAAGATCAGTGATTATTTTAAGTTAGTGATAATTTTAAGTCAGTGATAATTTAATTTATAGGATGGATTAAAGTGAGTAGGATACAGTAATCTTGTGTGGAACATAGATTTGGGATAGAACAACATATATGCGTATTTTATGATTTGGTTGAATAGTTCACATAAAGCAATCTTGATAACATAATAATACTAATGATAATAATAATAATAATAATAATAATAATAATAATAATAATAATAATAGTAATAATATTGATGTTTGATGCATGGTATTTGTTAACAAAAACAATTTTGAAAGGTTAATCTGTGTACAGACATCACCTGTGTACATAGGCCAGTTTTGCATTTTCCCATGGGTGGCCGCTGTTGACATGTTTGACTGTATATGTTAAAGGGGTCAAGTCAGAAATTAATATTTTGGACTTTGTGGTCAAGTTTTGAAAAAAACCCCAAAAAAACAAATTGTTTGTTCAAGTAGCAGTTGATTAAATCTTTCTACATATTTGTAATTAAAATAATGTAATCTAGGTACACCTATTGGTTACAATTAGTCGCAGTATATGTTTCTGCTGTGGTCATTTGAAGTAATATCATGGTCAAAATACATGGTGTAATGACCAAAAAGGGAACATAAACCTTAAAATCAAAGCTGGGCAACCAAATGACTGAAATTGAAAGCCCAGCTGGACAAGCAGATTTTGCTGGCAAGGGTTTATAATTATGTTTGCCAAGATGCAAAATCAATAAAACATGGACTGTCTGCATGAATTGACAGATGAAAAAAACTATTTTGAATAATTGAGTAATCTTTTTTTAATTGCCTTGAAGATTTTTTAATGTCAACAGCTGTTTTTGTTGGGCAACCAGATTGTTCAATCTGATTGTCTTGTGGGCAACCATACTTTTATAAAAAAAATTCTACCTGTCAAAAATGCATTCATGCAGTTCAATCAAGTATAGTGACTTGAATTTTCTGTCAAAATAGTGACTTGAATTTTCTGTCAAAATCAGTGTGTATACCATATAAAGACAGAGTTATTCCTCACTTCCATTGAGGCTGTCCTCCTAAGTGAGACACCAAACAATATATGTTGACATCACAAAAAAAACAGCCTATAGTACATGGCAATGATAACCAGATATACAATATTTTGTATGTGTGAAAATTTCAGTGGAAACTTTAAAGCTATACTCAGTTTTCTGCTATATTTTAAAGATAATTAACAATTCTTCATGAAATTCTTTCTTCCTTATTCAGGAAGACTCTGTTTATGTGTACATACTGGTTGATAATTATTTATAAAATATTATTCACACTATGGCAGTAGTTGGCAATTAATTCCAGTATTTTCAAAATATCCACTTTGCAACTTAATTGGAAATTGTATCCTTGACACAGTTTACATTAAATAAGAATAGCATCCTTTTCACTGTTTTGGTATGGATTCAGCATGTGTTCCAATATGTTTGCAGATAATGTGTCATCATGTACAAATAAACACACCAGGTGGTATTGATTCTTTTTTATTTGTAAGAGGTGTTAATTACAATCTATGCTCTATAGACATGGCTGCAGTCCGCTGCTGCTACTGCAACTGTAAGTAATACACAATATGACCATTGTATTTCCTTTTCATACAGAAGCATGTACATACATGATAATTGGAGTCCATTGGTCCCACATTATAGCTGGGCTCTTGGGAACCATAGAAGTTAATCCAACAAGATGGCTGTGAAAACAGTTATGACCTTTTAGACCTGTATAGTCATAACTATTTGACAGTCGAGATAGTAGACATAACATAACAGTGTACTACAGTAGCTTGGAGTTAGTGTTTACATTTTATTTCTGGATCACACTCTGTACATAATAACGATGTATGCAAGGTATGATCCAGACAAAAAATGTCAACACCACACAGTGTCAAGCTTGTGTGCAATGTACTGACTTGTAAGTTAGACCAACTGAGATACATATATGCTTTGGTTTTATACTTATTGCATATATTAGGAAAGCAAAAGGGTTATAGGCACAAAGTTCTTCCATCTTAGAATAGCCTTTCCCATAATACATACAAAACACATATTTCATGCAAACAGTAGAAACTTACAATGAAAATTGAAATGATATTTGAATGAGTGTTAGAACTATAATGATCTAAAGCTATCATTGTTTGAGGTACGAGATTATAAAGGAATAAAGAAAGGTGAAATTAGGTAACACAAATTTATAGATGCATATACACAAATATATGATCGGTTCTTATATTGCTTAACTTTTTACTGCCATTTCTGGACAAATAAATTTAATCATATTTGAATTGTAGTGTAATAGCTTCAAATACATGTAAACATATATGCATACAGATATATAGACATAAACACACATATAGACATACATATACAAATTGTATATGCATATAGAAACACATGTCACTGCATGTATACATGCATAGATACTCATGCATATACATTCATACATGCAGTACACATGTACATACACATACACACCTGCATAAACATGCATATTTACACATATGTGTATATTGCTTAGTCAAATGATGATCGGGGGAGAGAGAACCAAGGAAATCCCTTGCAGAAAATAATGATAATAATAGTTATAACAGTGCTCAAGACTTAAAAACCACGACAATGATATTAATGAAAAAACACATTTGTATTTAACTTTCTTGAACTCTATTGCTAGATCTATAGGCTCAAAAGTGGTTAGTATGTCTGAGATAAAGGTGCAAGTGCTTAAAAATATCGGTATTAATTGTGTCATTAAGAGTATCATCACCAAACAAAAACGTGTAGGTCAATATGAACTGTTAGTTTGAGTAGGTTAATTATCAGGAGGATTAGAGGATTATTGTAAAGTTTACATTCGGAGAATAGTGGTAGGCTGTTCCATTTGATTTGGAGCAACTACACAATGGATTGGCAACAATGTGGTTCAAATATAGATCCGCCTTAAACACTGAACAGTTATTCCTCAGTGTAGCATCTATGATAGACATTTTTCTTTCACCTATGGAGTAGTAGGATTGCACTTGCTTGTTTTTATTTAGTTGTTTTTGGAAGACAGATATAGAATTGGAGTTTCTTATATTTTGGGATAGATTGTACTATAATTTGATGGTTGAGTATAAAAAAGACTTGTTTGTTAGCTGCAAACAACAAAATGGTACTTCAAAATTTAAACTTTCTTACAGAATGTCTCTGGCCCCCATGTTGAGCAACTGTTGGTGGAATAATTTTGTTTAAAAAGTCTGGTGTCATATGGTTAACCATTTTATAAAATGTAACAAGTTTGTGTACTTTTCTACGTTCTTTTAAATGTAGCCAGCCATATTCTCTATGTAGAAATTTAGAGCTAACACTTCTGGTAAGACCTGTTACAATTCTAGCTGCTTCTTTTGAATATTTTTAATTTGATTAGAATCCGTTTCACTACACCCAACCCATACTACATCAGCATACTCTAAAATTGGTCTGATGAAAGATATATATATTTTGTTTAGTTCATCTATATCTATTTTGAACTTGAGTGCTCTCATTATTCCAATCATCTTTGATACTTTCAGAAGAAGTTCTTCAATGTGGTTTTGCCAACTTCCATCGCCCATTGGAGTTACTCAAAGAGTTTGCGGTTATCGACAAAGGCAATAGGTCAATGGCGGTGATCTCCCCAGACATTTTTGATAGCATCAGGGTAAGCGCATTGGGGTTGTAAAATGTTTTTAAAAGCGCACGTTAATGTCATAAAAGTGAAACAAATTAATATCAATGAAATAAAAAAGAAGTGTATATATTTACATAGTACAGTAAAACCCGTCATGAGCGACCTGTGCTATGAGCGACCACCTGCAACAAGCGACCACAATCGTAATGCATGGATCGCTTTAAATTATATAAACGCACTGTCGTGAGCGACCACCTGCAGAACGCGACCACCGACCGCAATTTCTTGGCAAAATATGCATTTCAACACTGGTATGAATGACCGCATCACAAAAACAGAGATAAAGACAACTGACCTTTATTTAACCCTTTGTAACCACGACCGCTTAAGAAGCAAAGATGTTAAAAACAAAATCAAAAACTTAAAAACAAATTAGGCTGGCTACCGGTTTCTTGAATTGTACAACAGGTCATGCATGTAGTGTCATATGTTATAGATTGTAAACCAGACTAGAGTACATGCTGATTGCTCATTCGAATACCTCGGCTATTTCTGCGAGACTAAAGTATGATCCATAGGATTTCCCGCGTATGGCAGCTTTTTCTAAAATAATACTGCTATGAACTATCGCAAGAACTGAGACAAACACCACTGACGTTTATTTTATCCTTTGTAATAACAACCGCTTCCAAAGTAAAGACTGTTCTAAAAAAAAAATTTTAAAAACAAATTAGACTGGCTACCGGTTTCCTAACTTTTGCAGGTAATGCTTGTAGTTTCCATTGTTCTAGACTGTAAACCAGACTAAAGTACATGTCACTAACTGCCATTGTAGTGCCAAAGTCAATATAGCGGTCACATACATCATTTGTCTTTGGAGTTAATCTTTAATGCCTGGGGTGAATGAGGTTGTCTTCAATACCAGTAGGTGAGAATCGTTTTCCGGATTCGATTGTCATTGTGAAAGGCCTGTGTTGTTTGTTGGGGTGTTTTTGATGTTACAGAGATTACAGCCCACACACCAAACCATTATCTGTACACCTTAGTGCAGCCGGTTACACCCTCAGTTTATAGAGTTAATCCCTTTGTATCATCGGTGAATAAAGTCTTTGACTTTTGTCTCTAAATAAATTTATTCTGTTTCTGGATAAATTAATTGTGTCTTTTTATTTCATTCATTGGTACATATACATTGTATATGTATTCCATATTTCCCCAAAGCTTGATCAAAACCGCTACAGTCATTATTACAATTGATCCCTTATAACATTAACACCTAGCACTTTAATAACAATGGCAGAACCTCCATGAAAAAGAGACAAATTCTAACACTGGAGGAAAGAATTTTAATGTAATTGAAAGAAATGAAATATGGGAGACCGTTTGCAACATAGCAGCCACTTGAAACGTTGGTAAAACTCAAATTTAGGGTGTTATAAAAGACAAGGAGTCAATTAGAAATGAACTCGTATGCTAATACTAGTACATGTTCATGTGATCTTCAAATATAAATGTGATTCATGTTTAATGATAGACGTATATCTTTATTACTATTTAAAATTATTTTCAGATTAATGCATGCAATATTTTAACAAGAACTATGAACAAAGAATACAATAAATGTACATGATTGTGCTTATTTTTCCCACTTAAACAGTGCTGAATTTCGACCTTGGAAACTGGTCTTTTTGTACAAACCTGTTACAAGACACCACCTGTCTTGAGAGACCACTTTTTGCTGGCAGATCGGGCGGTCTCTCATGACAGGTTTTACTGTATTCTTTATTTACCTAGGTTATAACATGGCTTAATGTCTATCCTTTTTGTCTCTTTTTTAAATAAATGATATACGTCTTTTCTTTTTGCCATATATACTGACTGCCACATCAAAATTAAAGTCTTTTAAGAATTGTCCAGCACTGATTGTCATCAGGTAGTTCAGTATCCTGTGTCAACCTATTCCTTAAAA
Source organism: Margaritifera margaritifera (assembly GCA_029931535.1). NCBI lineage: Eukaryota > Metazoa > Mollusca > Bivalvia > Unionida > Margaritiferidae > Margaritifera > Margaritifera margaritifera. Next base: position 10,057 of record JAQPZY010000243.1, on the reverse strand, counting down.
GACTGTTAATTCTATTCATTTAGGAGAATGACCTTTCAGAATCTGAAAAAAAATGGAACATACAATTTATTACTGGATGTACAAAAAAGAGACAAAACTACATGAATCCTAATTAAGTGAATTACCTAGGACAAATTCTTCAAGAGTCAAGACAGTGATGTGTTTTAAAATAATTATCACAGAATTAGAAAATACATATTCCTTTCCATTTAGAATATATCAAAGTGTTTGCTATTGTTTAATTTCTTCACAGACTCAATGTTAGAGAGCTTAAATATTTTTTTTCAGGACAAGTGGTTTCAGAAAATTCACTTGTCCCACCTTACTCTTCACTTGTCCCACCTTACTTTTCACTTGTCCCAAAATGGTAATCACTTACCGAGATTTGATGAGATGTATGTACTTAATCCATAGAAAAAACAAACGAAATAATATACAACAAAATTATTTCTTTAAAGAATTTAATTTTTCAAAAACATTGGTTGATATACATTTGGCTACTTCAGGTTCATGTATATATGTTTTAGCTGCTGGATTTGAAAAAATGTCCATGTACATGTCTGCCACCTGCACTAGCATTAAGCCAGCAGTTGATAGCTGTGTCTGGGTTAAAGTCCTCAAGCTCTGGTCTGTTTGGTGAAATGTTCATTAGAATTTTTAACTCTCTTGGTTTAAGGAATTCTCACACTCAGTAGCAGTCTTACATTTTATCGCTCCATTTTCACAAGAATTTTCCTTCGTCGAATTGTCCTTATAACCTTCCTTGCAAAAATAATTTAGCAAACTCATTTAATCCACATAGTAAATATCAGCTTGCTTGACAACTACTTCTAAAGTGATCATAACAAACATTTTCTCTTTTAAATACGAACAGAGACGGCTCATTAATTAGCGTAATTGTTTCGCTTCAAGCGCAATATCGCACGTGAAAGTTAATCCTCTGTATAATCAATTAAAAATTAAAGAATCATTACTGTCATTTAATCAGTTCATAAAGAAAACCAACACTGATGTCTGTAAAATACCTTTCATTAATTTAATTACACAGACTCGCTGGATTAAAATCAGAGTGAGCCGCTTGTGAGGATCTGGTTTGAGTAAACAAGGTGCAACAAAGCCACTTAAAACACTGCTAATTAATCATACCAGCTTTGTTTTGTTTTACGTGTTTTGATTTGGTGATAATTTGGTCGCTTATTCCAATATGCAGTCAAGCGGTAACAGAACATGCACATATGCCAGTGGTCCCCAACGCAGTGCCCTCAGGCGCCATGGCGCCCGCCAAGGTTTTTTGTGTGCCCGCAGAAGAGGTTATACAGAAAGAGGTTATAATGAATAATGAAAAAAAGATGAGTTAAGTTAATTGGTTGGTACCCACCACTCTCTCATAAACTCACAAATGTGCCCATATGCACAAAAAGGTTGGGGACCCCTGACATATACAATAGTTATCACTGACCACCTGTAGGTGTTATACAGGATGTAAATGTATACATGGAGATGGGTAGAATCAAGTATTCAGTATGCTCAGAGGGCATGAATGGCCAAATAAAGGTAGATATAGTAGATATAGTGATTAAAACACAAAAATAAGGACTTGCCTGACTTTTTTAAAATAGGAAAAAAGCACTTGTCCTGGACTAGCAACTTGGAAAATTTTACTTGCCCGATTTCGAAAATGAATAGTCCGGGACGTCGGGCTAAGGGATTGGCTCAGCCCTGGTCTGGAAAAAAAACGTTTGTACCAACATACCTACCCTAATTTGTTTTTTAATGTAACCAGAACGACACATATTTTTTTATTTGGCCTTATCTAAAAGTTATTTTGGATGAAAAATTTGAGTAGGTTAGGCATTTTTGAATAATATGGCCTTGGTTTTTGATGGATTTAAAGAGACAAGCCATTGTTTGGTCTATCTATGTTATCTTTCTATGTCTTGGTTCATTTGGTGTTCAGTAATATTAATATCTGTTAAAATGTAAGACCTGGCCTATTGTTTGTTGATTAAACTTTGATCTCACCACCAGAACAATAATGGAAGGTTAGGAACTATTTTTTTTTATACGAGACTAAAATTACTTCTAAAGTACATTATTTACTTTACTGTGTGGTTTATTTCTACTAAGTTAGCTAGAACAGTTTATACAACCTTTTCAGTTTTGTCATTGACAACAAACATAGTATTTCTGTCATTCACTCCTAAAATCTGTAACTCCAAAGTCCCTTCTTGGCATTCAAGCAGCATTGTAAAGGAATTTTGGGTCTGTCCTGATGCCATAGTGATTAAACAAAGACAAGAAGCATCCAAGGTTGTACACAATTTTAAATCTTTGAACAAATGCAGGCAGTCACAACTCACAATATACACAATGCAATGCTTTTTGTCGCCAAGTAGTCACTTTTCTAAAAGAGTAATAACATCATTAGTTTTGCATACAAAACATTTTCCTTGATACCATTTTACTAGATAATGTCTAAATGTGTGATATGTACACAGCTTTTGACAGAAAATATTTTGAGCCAAATGTTTAAGTTGGCAGGGGACAGTTTTGTAAATTGGCCTCTGTCAAATTTCTTAACTTAAAGCTATGATGTGATTTTTTGAGCTATTATTGTTTAATAATTAAAGATATGGATATATTTGTGAATTAATTGTTTCGGGCTTGTGTTGTTCTTCAAATTGATGAGAGGCATGTACACCTCCCATAGTCAGTTCACAGTATGTAGACAGTGAAATACCAATAGTCGGCTAGGAAGCAGATCTAGCCACCAATAGTAGAAAACATGTGGATTCAAGGCAAGAAGAATATCTCAAAAACGGCTTGGATGGCAACTATTTTGAATTGCATCAAGCTGTTTAGCACACAATGTTTTGTGGAAAAATCACCTAAGAAAAGGGCTTGTGTTTGCACTGTGAGCATCACTTGGTGTCAAAAATGACCTTCGGACGTGAAAAATGTAGGTATAAATTTGGGGTTGGGGTGCATAAACTTCTCTGCTATGAACTGCCATTGACTTGTCAGGTCAAGTGAATACTATTTTTATGCTTTGTTTTAATAAAGATATCCAAAAATATGGACCTTTTTGACCTCACTTGTGTATTTTATTTTTTATGATTTTTCATATTAGGCTAGTGGATGCGGCATTAAATTTGTGCATAAAAACTGTCCCTTGCACCCTGATTGACTGGAAGTTTCTTTCAGAAGCCAGGTTGAATGCAGTTGAACTGTTTTTGGCGACACATTGTGAGAGGCTCCGATGGGAACTTGACACGAGAATGTCAACATTTTTTTGACAGTTATTTACAACAGGATAGGAGAAATTGTTGGAACTTGATGGTACAGATTTGTTCCAGAGAATATTACTCATTTATAATTTCAAATTCATCCATTATTCATGAAACTCACTAACGTTACCATTTATGAATTTCCATAAATGGGTTGTACTGTACAACTGTAATGTTTTGGTATGCGATTTCCGAATATGATCTTGTTTCAGACGAACATTTTGGCAATATTTTACTACTTCAAAATAAAGGAAAAAATGCTTTTTTATTGTTGTTGTGACAAAAACATGGTTTAGAACTTTCAGATATTTTACATATAACGCAAGGTTTTTTAACTAACGTCGCTGTGAGAGCTTTGTTTACTGCTAGTGTTGGCATTCCATCGCTAGGGGCGCTGCTATTGTCACCAGGAAACCTCGAGGATAAAGTAGTCTCAGCCTCATTTAAGAGTATGGTGATACTGGTTTGGAAAACGATAGTATCGTTTTCCTGCTTGTAGGAAATGACGGTACAATTCTGGCTCTTTCTTGGGTAGAAAATTGGTAGGTGTATAATAAATTGACTTACTATGTAGACAGTAAACATGTATTACATGTAACAGCGGCACACAATGCATCTATATATGAAGACACTGTAAGGAGGAAAATCAGTGATATTGACAGAACATGAAAGGATACATTATATATATATATATTGCATGTGTTACAACTGCCTCCAGCGATACACATGACCAGGTATGGTAACTGATCGAAGATAGTATTATTAAAAAAATTGTCTAGTCAATTACTTTTCAAAACTGTAGGTATTAAGCTGAAAGTATCAGGACTCAGAGGAGTGCAAGTTTAAATAGAAATATATTTCCTAAATTGATAAATAGCAAACACTGAATGAGGTTTGCCTGCATTGAGACCGCAGGTAATTATGAATGTATCCCGAAATATGAGTCCTATGTGCAAACACTTATAGAGTGTTGCCTGAATAGCAAGCGCAATGTCCATGTGTTTAATTATAACCATATCCTTAAATGAATCGTAAGAATGTAGAAAAATGTAGGGGGCGGGGCGGTTAGACTAGTCTTAAAACAATGCTACAAGCAGTCTTACCTCAGCCCGACTAAAAGTTTAACACCAGTATGCTTATGAACTAGTTTGGGTTCCAACATTTGCACTGAACATATTACAATGGTAGGACGGCTTCTGAACTGAACATGGAATGCAAATAACAATATATTTTACACTAGTAGAAAAACACATTCCATGACGGGATATCTTCCGATATTGTCCCGAATTATAAACCATATTCCAGGAATGTTGAAAATTGTCCGTGAAAGGAATACACACCTTGTGTACACACCCTGAAACACAGGGTATATATTGTGAAAGTGTATGCCTTAACATGATGACTAGTAGGTTTAAACTCGCCTTCACAATTACCCTGATCCAAAGATTATGTCCACTTATGAATGTTGAAACTTTAGCTTGTACAATGAACTTAATGCATGCCTTAACATGATGACTAGTAGGTTTAAACTCGCCTTCACAATTACCCTGATCCAAAGATTATGTCCACTTATGAATGTTGAAACTTTAGCTTGTACAATGAACTTAATGCAGAAACAGTAACGAGGGCAGCTCACCTATTAGTGTCTCTGTGAGGCGCATATGTCCGTCTGTGTAATGTGAATGTATGTGTATCTCCTGTAACAATCTGATGCCCTGCGACCAAGTAGTTTGACTCAGTGGTCTTCGAGGTAGCAGTGCCAATACGGGAAAATATCCATTATAATTCGATGTATCCAAACCTAGTCTTTGTAAGATCTGTTTCAGATAGGTTAAGAAGTTGGACGTGATACATCAGATTGTTACACGAGATACATTTTCTTCTAACAGACGGACACAGAGGAGGATGGTGACCAAACGTGCTAATTTGTGAGGGTCAACAGCAAGCGGATATACTTCAAGCGAATGCCATACAGGTAAAGCTTTATAGTTTAATGTTTCTATTTTAAGACAGTGACAGTGAGTGACGAAGTTGATGAGCCCATCTTCCGAATGTTCGGGCAGATGCTGCATGTTAGCCTCCAAACCACTAGTTAATGTGAACTGTTGGAAAGTGGAAAAATAATTATTATAAGATGTGCGTGTGGTAGAAATAATAACATGTTTCCACAACAAGTTCACTTCATAATCCAAGTCCACAGTGGTTTTAATGGTGGAGGACAAGGGGAAGATTGTGCAACCGACTCTGGTGCCAGGGAGTAAAACTTCTGCAATTAAAGACGTAACAGCGGGTCAGCTAAACCATTTTTCAGTCTAGGGATGTGATATGCCCCCATATGAAAATTAGCAGAGGCACTACACCATGTGAGTCTGCGTATCAGCTTCATAATAAGTATGCTTTTAGAATGCCTTTCATAATGATGTTCACAGTTGCCAAATTGTCAACATAAAAATAATCCGCTTCTCTTTCCATTCATGTCCTCACAGAATAGCTGAAACAACTATTGGATAAAGTTCGTCATTTTTCAATTGAGCAAAGTTGTTTGAGCTCCTGATCCCACTCAGCAGCAAACCACTGGCCATAAAAGTAACTTTTGTAACCTATAGTAGATGAAGCATCAGAGTATAGCTATAGGTCATGTGAGGTATAAAATGGTGAAAGATTGATATACCATTCCATCTGCATAGGAAATGATATCTTATAATTAACTCTTCTCTGTAATCAAGTTGTATTAGTGATGCACTTGCTTATCTGTTGTGGATAAGTAACTTAAATGTGACACGAGGGCTCCACGCGGTAAATGTTTTAGTAGGAGAAGGCATTTGATAACACTTCTCTTATACAGAATGCGTTCTATGTACTCAGGTATTCTGTGAACTTTATCTTGCGGTAACCATGCCTCCACTGTCTCAGAATCTAAAACAATTTTCCTAGACATTCAATGACGGTTGTTGGTCCTAAAGTTTTATGAGAAGCAATGAGACTCTAAAGTCTGTTGAAGAGCAGGGTCAGCAATTTCATTGTCCATTCTCCGCGTTAATTGTAAGAAAATCGTATAACAAATGTAAGATTACTTCAGTACCATAATTATGTTGTACAATCCAGCAAATGGTTACAGTCAGGTGGTCAAAAATCTTTGGGCTGGATCTAGAGCCAAAAGGTAGGCGAACACACTCACATAATATAATCCCTTCAATTTAACACTGAACAGTTGTCACTGTGATGGAAAAATAGGTAGTTGTTTTAAGGCATTGGAGATGTCGGTTTTGTACATAACTGCTCCAAGACCAAGTTTCTGGAGAACTTTGATAGTATCGTCAAATCTTGACATATTCTAAGGAACACTGATCTTTATCAATAAACTCATTTATGCTGTATATGTATATGTAAAGTCACTATTTGGTAAAGAAAGGTCTATATAAGTCGTAATTGTGTACCGTGATGCCAGTGGGACTAAGACTATAACTCTGAAACGAAGAAACAAAAGGGACCAAGCATAAATCCCTTTATTGCCTCCTTTTGAGACGGTGATCCACTACTGCTGGTTGCATTCCTACTGACAGTAAATCTGGCATTTTTATTCGGTAAGCAAGTATAGGAAACAATGAGGTCAAATCCATGTAAAAGACCTGTGCATACATAGGTGACTAACTGACAATCTGGGTGATTAACCATTTCATGTTGCAATAGAAATAGTACAATGAAATGGGAGTTGCACTGCTGTTGGTTTTGCCAGAAGATTTTTCTGAATGTTATTGGAACTTTTCACTTGATTTGTGGGCCGATTCCTAGGGCAAGTTGCTGATTGATGGCTTTTAGTATTGCATTTTTACAGCAATGCATGATAGGGCGGTTGTTTCTGCTAAACCTCTTCTTAAGTTGAAGTTATTACAGACTTCTCCTTTCTCAAAATGTGGTATATGACGGTCAAGTCTATCAAATTCAGGCTGAGGTGCTATTGGTTTTTTGAAAAGTCTTTGAGGGGCAGAATTCTGTTGAATGGGTAACAGATTGACCACATGTAGAGATTTCAGCCTTCCAATAAGTAACCACAAAGTAGCTTTGTCCCTAACTGCCCAGTTGACCTTGATGTTTAATCTTTCATGTACGCAGTTGACCTTGATGTTATAATCTTTCATGTACGCAGTTGACCTTGATATTACAATCTTTCATGGCACGCAGTTGACCTTGATATTATAATCTTTCATGCACGCATTTGACCTTGATATTATAATCTTTCATGTACGCAGTTGACCTTGATATTATAATCTTTCATGTACGCAGTTGACCTTGATATTATATTCTTTCATGTACGCAGTTGACCTTGATATTATAATCTTTTCATGTACGCAGGTTCTGATTTTTTGCTCTATTTTGAAACTGGGAATTTAGAAGAGGACACAAGATTAACACCATTCCATGAATTATGTGTTTCTTAAGCTGTCTGAAATCACACCAGTTGTTGGCAGCATCTCGGAAGACACACCTTTGCAAGCCACCAGTGGAAGGTCAAGTTTCCCTTTGATGTTTGTTCCCAATGTTTGCTGAAACTGAACCACTTGTCTCCCATTCTACTGGCTAGGCACTGAAGCTGTCATGATCATTGAATGGGATGCAAGCTGATATACCGCTTTTCTAAGCTCTGAAACGATGCGCTGCAGAGTTTCTATGGCTGTGACAACCGATTCGGATGTTGATTCCTATCCCATGGAAATTCTTAGCGTGTTCACCTGCCTGTCCATATCTTGTTAATTCCCTTGATCGGTAGTCTGATATCCAACTCTTCGATGTTCTCCACAATTTCATAAATGTTAATCGATATATCATACTCATCCTCTATTTTTTTATCACACTCATTCATGGAAGACTTCTCAAACCAGTTACTATATTTGTCTAAACTATAGCTGCTAGGATGATCCACATGTGTTTTAGGTGTATTCAAAACACTTTTAATCGCATAAATAGGATTTATCATCTTTATGGTTAAAGTTTATACAAGCTTTCTTGTACTTAATCCATACATTCACCAGTAAATCTTTAGCGTAAAACATGCCTATCCCTAGATATTCAATGCGGTATATCTGCTTAGCCTGTAGGACTTTCATGTTTCTTGTTCAAACCTTGTCAATGATTTCATCAATAATTTCATCAACTTTCATTTTCTATATCATCCCTTTGTAATTGTCTCTATCCAAGCTCCAGTACTGTGTTCCAACATCGCTATCAAAACATAAACTGTAATATATAGCAGCAACCAAGTTTCAAAGTGCCATATGTCTGGACCGTCTTCAGCTCTACTAATAGTCACATGTTTCAAATACAACTTTTAACACATAGGAAGATTTAAGTTTGTTAATCTTTTTTTCCTCCTAGAAACGAATTATATTCTCCTTTCTCTTATTCGTTCGAAAAACATAATCATTATTCATTTTCTTCCTTGCACAGGATTAGATACTCTGATTTTTCTGTCAAACGTATCACTAAACACTTTGGACTTCATCTTTCAGCAATCTGTAATAAGTTGTTCCGGTATGCTCTCAAACCCTTTTATTTTACTGGCGTGTATGATTTTGTTGTTTTGACCTTCATCGTAATAAATGTTAAACTTTATATATATATATATATATATTATCTATATTATACTATATATATATATAATATAGTATATATATATATATATATATATATATAATGTAATGTATGTATGTATGTATGTTGTATGTATGTATGTATGTAAAAAGTGTTCCCTTTCTTAGATAATGGGAACAAGCCAAATTCAAAATGGTTTTGAGACCATTATAGATACCGTAATCACGGTAAGTCTTGGGGACACCACAAGTCTTGGGATGCCCTTAATTATTTTCAAAAGTAATTTTTTTTATGACCTATAAAAGTTGGGACATGAAGTTAAAGCAATTTTTCATGTCCTATAAGGTCTTGGGACACCTAAAATATTTTTCTTCTTCTACTGAGTCGAATCGTGCATATTTTATCAATCGTAACCTCATGTAAAAATAAACCGACTTTGTGGTTGTTAAGGGACTCTCATTATGAATTATTACATGGAAAATATTATAAATTATTACAATTTGTTTGAAGAGTCAATAAAGTATATGAATTTTCTGTTTTTTTAATTATTTCTATCAATTAAAATATGCTTAATTTAATCAGACGATGACAAGAACTGAGCATCTAGCAGTATGTTATACCCATTCAACAATAATTACTCCCTTTTGTGCTCTAGTTTACTATTGTCAGTTTTGCAATTATTGCATTAAAATTGTCGAAAGTCACCTGTAATATTGGGGTTTTTTTTTTTCCTCCCTGAAAATGGAAATACCTAATTCATTACAATGTGATACCAGGATGAGAACAATGGAAATGGTGTTTATTTCAACTCTAGCATTTATTGTATCGCATGTTTACATCATAACGTCACCACGTGCACATTGAAGATTTTACTGTGATGAATGAAGTACATACATTTGATTCGAATTATAGGCACCACTGCACAAAACTTAGAATAATATCTTTAAAATAAGATAAAGAAGTTTTAAGAAATAATTCTTTTAAAATAAAAACTCTGTGGTAGTTTGCTTTGATGTAAGCGACCCTTAAATAAGTCATGTGTTTAATTCAGTTACGGTAAATCGTGCTAATAGTTACGCAGCAGAAGGCCAAATCACACATCAAAGTACCGGCATTGCCGGCCGGACAAAATTCCTCTTTACCCCAAGCCAATTTCAGGGTTTTAACAATTAACTGGCCTG